>AVPN01000344.1:32343-42589 GCA_000695325.1 Pleurobrachia bachei | reverse complement strand
AGGGTTACCATGAGGTGACGTGGTTCGCCCTCCTCCCACCTCAGTAGTCTCTCTCGCTCTTCTGTATTTATCCCGTATATGAAGAAGGGATGGGCAGGAATAGTTACACCACTGTGCCACAGAAAAGAGAGCAATTCTCTCGTCGTGGTGGCGGTGGTACTACTCTGTAGAACAATGTGATTATCTAACAAATCACACCATTTTCTATGAAACCTTCTACGCCAGGAACAAATTAATTTCCAGCACCCTATTGCTGGATCCAATCTCAATCTCAAGATGACGGCTGCAGTGTATCATGGACAATTCATGAATCGTAAAATGGCTGTTCTGTTTTTATTCCTCTCCGCCAACGGAAGAGAAAGACCAGACAAGGACCAGGTGCAGGTCTCATGATACCCATCCTTTTGTTTTCACACACTTGATGAGCTACTAAACTTCTCTAGCCTGTCTCTCATCCCTCTCTCTTCTCACTCTCTCTACGTCTCACATCCTGTGTGTATCTGTAGTGTGGGCCAGGTGCCTATCTCATAAAGAAGCGGAAGGGTAGGGGAGACCTCTAGACTCGGCCTGAGTAACCACTAACCTTTTAGTTCCACCTTCCTGTAGAGCAATCTCTAGCAATGCAACTACTATCCCTGGCTTGATAGTGGTTGCGACATCAACATATGCTGCCCCTCCTCTCTATCGGCTCTCTCTCTATTTCTCAGAGCTCAAGAAATGGAGCTGTAGAGGGTCCCTGCAAATTAGTCCAGGTGCGGGAGCGATTATACGGTCATGTGACTGTGAGAAAGGGGCTCCATTGGGCCACCAGCATATGGAGGGCCCTGGAGGTAAGACTATTGTGGGGACCCATTTGACCATACTCGGATAGGGCACTGCCAGCAGAGGATTGAGAGCAGCTCCTAGCACTCTCTCGCTATCTCTCTCTATCCTCCTCTCTGGGGTGCATTTGCCTACCACGTGCGGAGCCGCTCATTGGCCCGAGAGTGGTCACGTGATTGGTTCGGTGGTGGGAGCATAAGTAATTAACAGCTACAGCACCCCCTATGTCGTTCTCTCTCTTTCTCTCGCTCTCTCTCTCCCTCCCCTCTCTCTCTCTCTAGTCCCCTCCCCCTCCTTTCTCTCCAGGGAGACACGCATAAGCTCCACCTGCTGGTTATGGGGAGAAGGAGACAGAGTGATTATGAGCAGGAGCTCCTTCAATAGTGGTGCCCTCTCAAATAAGTGTGTCTGTGCGTTTGTGTGTACATCCTCTCTCAACTACTTCGTGACTTTGTATGAGGAGAGGGAAAGGGAGAGTGATGATCTCTCTATCTCTCCCTCTCTCTTCCACTCCCTCCATATCTCTCTCCCTTCCCTCCCTCTCTCCTCTCTATCTAACTCTACTTTTCTCTCTGTAGATGCAACCGGAAGTCAGACTGTATCATACGACCGCTATTAGTCGTGCGAGCCGTGCTCGGGAACTATTATCCTCCGCTCTGTGATTGGACAGTTAACATCACGTGACCGAGGCAGCTTTGTTGTGCTGAGGAGGGAGGAAGTCACGTGACATATTTCCCGAGCTTTCATTGGTTCGTAGTGCTGGTCACGTGATAGTACAGATAGCGGCACGGGGGAGAGCGCGCCGAGAGAGAGAGAGATAGGAAGTGAGGAGAGGAGGACTCAGAGGGCACTTTCCCTACCACTCCTACATCCGCTGGCAACGAGCCGTGGAGGGATAATATATCTGTCCTGCGTTGAAGAGAGCGCTCTCGGCAAATTGCGATGAGCCTTGTGGGGACTTTACAGTGGTAAAGCTGTGGGAAAAACTTCGTAACCTTCCTAATGTGCCCAGTTTAGAGGCAGGGAAATGCTTATCCTATAGGCTGGGGAGGTATGTCGATCAATAGCTAATTTTCCATAATGAGGCAAACCTTCCAATTGCACTGAAATCCAAGGAAAGATTACAGAAGATTAAGAACTATACGTAGGTACCTTTCTTTCTATGC
This sequence comes from Pleurobrachia bachei, assembly GCA_000695325.1. Lineage (NCBI taxonomy): Eukaryota > Metazoa > Ctenophora > Tentaculata > Cydippida > Pleurobrachiidae > Pleurobrachia > Pleurobrachia bachei. The sequence continues at coordinate 40,601 of AVPN01000344.1, read as the reverse complement.
AAGGGGACCTATTTCACAACTTATAGTTCCAACTTCAATGGAAGAGAGATGTATGGCGGCGCCATACCAAATCTGATTCGACAGTGCGCTCAGATGGGGTCGCTGCACCAGACAGGAAGAGAGCAACTTTTTACGTCAAACATCCACACTGACGTAAAAATCATTTCACGTCAGCTTTGCGTTGCTATTTGACGTGACAAGTTCTCCCCCCCCCCTCCCTAATATTAAAGTGACCACCCTCGAACAATCTCTAAGCTTCTCTCATCTTTGTCACCTGGCAGCGACAACCACATCTATGACACCTGTCGAGCCTTCTCTCTCTCCCCCTCTATCTCTGTCTCTCAGCCTCTCCTCTCACTGCGTCGCAAATAGTTATAGAACTCTAAGATGGCTACTATGGACTATTTAACTAACTCGGGGTACCTCAGCTCTGTATGACGTCTAACCACTCTCATTGCACCGTTCTGACCATGGGAATTTAGAATGCCGGACATGAGCATCTAACCTAGTGGTCTGTTTGTTTGTTCGTTCCTTATTATTATGGTCTACTAACTAGGCATACCATACAGTATATTAGACTGCAGTTAAAGTATGCACTCGGATCATGAATTTACCCAAACAATAATCGTCCTCTAAGCGACTGAGATCCTCCTCCAACAACTCCTATCTTCCTATCTCTCTTCCTCAGAGGGAGTCCCTCCCTCTCTCTCTCTCTCTAGAGATCTCTCTCCCTCTTGCATAGCAGAGAGAGAGGCTATAAGCAGCATCTTGCACCATATTTCATATATATATTCTCTCTCTCAGTCTCATCAGACGTATTGAGCCACTCAGTCTATCTTCCCAACTTGGACTAAACGATGGAGTGAAGGGAGAGAGAAGGTAATGAAGATGAAAGAAAGGATGATCTCTCGTTGATATAAGTCGGGCACCCCTCTTTTCTCACCCCTCAGTTCATGACACATCTCTCGAGACAGGACCACCCTAGTAGGGATCACTTCATCACATCTTCATCTCCCCTCTTCCCCCCCCCCTTTGAAGCGAGGTTACCCTTACAACTCAACTTTCAACCATTGTTACAACAGGAGATATAGTTTTAACAACTCACGGCAATTCCCTTTTCTCGTGTTGTCGGTATGGTGGTGATAGTATGTGTGTGCGCTGTATTCCCATGGGAGAAGTACTGCTGCTGCTGCTTCTAGCAGGGAGAGAAGCAGCAGCAGAGAGAGAGAGAGAGAGAGAGAGAGAGAGAAGGATACAGAGAGGGAAGTAATTAATAAGATGTACACGCACTGCACATCGTGTTGCGACCATCTTGTGATGTGTGCATTGTGTACTGCATCAGCAGCGTTCTTCATTATGATCTATCTCTCCACCTCTCTCTCTCTCTACCTCTCCCTTTCTCTTACTCTCCAGTTCCCTCTCTATCTATCTCTCTCCCCACCTCCCCTTTCTCTGCGACCGCCGTATAATGAAAGTCCCGGAAACACTCCCCAGTCCCCAGATATATAAAGTGAAACACAGATCTTCCAAACTTTAATAGCAAGTTTCTAACTACAGCAACGTTTCTAGAGAGAGATCACATATCACAGCATAGGACGACGAACCTAAAAGTTTTTGACAGGGAATATTTTATCATTTTAGTATCGCACACACAGTACACACTCACAATAAAAGAAATTGTAATCGGTGGCTTCTGGTGCAAATCAAGGGAGATATTTATCGAAAATATGAGGGAAGGGGGCTTAAACTTGAGGGGAATCAAAACTTTTATAGAATCGGTTTCTGAAGGATGGGGGTATATTTGGTGTAACATAGACGTACACACACTGATAGATAGTTCATACATAAAACGTGTTTCGCCTCTCTTTCTCGAAAATAGTTCACAAATAGTCTCACAAATAGTAGCGAATATTTTTTTCTATATATAATTCTCTCTCTCATCCTTCTCTGATTTGTGTATGGTTTTGTGGGGGCAGCATAGTATGGATCTTCATTCCGTACTTCCTCCGCCAATTAGAATTCTTCAGAAAGAGAGGGGAGGAAGTCAGACTGATCAGAAGATGCACACACTTGCATACCCGGACACACATCTCCACACACAAATCGTACATAATGACTCGACTGTACAACACTAGAAAAGCTGACCTTATTGCCTATAAAAGAGTAATATATGGGAGTGTGCAATGTACAAACCATGTGTAGTAAAATACATGTGTACAAGTACACACACTTGATTATTATGCAGTAGATAAATAGCACGTTTTAGCAATTTCTTCAAAATTCGGCAAATCACACTACATTTAAAATATCCAATCACATAGAAAATATTGATGTAAAATGTAGTACAAATCTCACTTCTCTCTCGCTTTAACACTGCACAATTTACACATGGTCCTGGGCAAACCTGTAGACACTTGAGACGTCCTTGATCTGCTGTTAGACCCATGTTGTGCCTTGTGCCACGTACGGTTATATTATATATATTTATATATTGAGTAAAGAAATATCTACAGGGTTGTGTAAAAAATACTCCATCGCACACACACGCAAGTTCTCAGTTTTACCAGGGTAACTGCGTTGGTGAGTCATGGTTACCATGGTAACCACGTTCGGTTCTTCTGAGAACCGCGGTGTGTGCGGGGTTTCGGAGCAGCTTCATTGTTGAGTAGAAAATATCACTTGTCTAAAACCCTACCACATATCTTTGTTGTACAAAAAATACTCGGGAAACATACATACACATACAACTCGTATAGCACACTCACACACACTGTATATAATGTATACTTGGTATATGTATACTCGAGTGTATACACGATCGTGTATAGACAATCTTCATTGATCACTCTCCGTCTTTATACTTCTCTTTTTTCTCTTTGTATGAACATGTACCATAGCACAGTATTATATATAACGGTATAGAATATAATATATAAAAGAACACTCAACCCGTATAGTATTGATAAGTTATATATATACTATTCTCTCTCTCTATCGTTCCCGTTAATTTTCAACTCATAGCAAACATGCAAAGGTAGGATATGATTATCAAAAAACTTAGGTGAGCGGTAGGGATTGTCCTTCCTAATCATCACTTTGCTGTTTCCCTCTCTCTCTCTCACTTTCAGCCCCGAAAATTCTTGAAAAACGTACTCTTATATCAAATAGCACAATTTAATTCAGTTAAGTAAAAATACTATAAAATATTATGGTTTGTAAGAATTAATACTTAGTCAGCGCGTACAGAAAAAAGTTGATATGAGACCTGAATATAATAGGTGGCATGTGTTTTCTCTTGCGTGTGGTAGTGGAAGATGTCTCTAAATAATATTTATATTAAGATCTTGACATATATAAAAGAGAGTGTTAAGATATATAGTTTGGCGGTGTTATAAGCGGTGTGGGGGAAGTGCTGCCCAGATTCATGTGTGTGCGGGGCTCAGGTTCTCTCTCTCACTCTCGATCTAAACATGGTGCACTGAGATGATGGTACCGTTTTAAGGGGGAGGGTATCACGTGATAAGATTTAGACCTTCCGGGGGGCTCTCTCTCTCTATCCCTATCTTTCTCTCTTTCCCTACCTCTCCCTCTATAATAGAGTATATTTCTCTCTCTTTATTTCTCTGTCTCTCTCCCTCTCCAAAAGAGTATCGCAGGGAGGGAGCGCTCTGTGAGGCTCATAACAAGGTGTGTGCTCTCTCGCAGATGCCTAGGAGGGGGACCCACACCGAGCCAATCAGTGCAATGACCTGCGATCACGTGACCCCGATTGACCAATGAGCTGACAGATAAGTGAGCAGATTGCATGTCGCACTATGCAGCTCTACGTCGCACTGAGCTACACTTTGACACTGATCACCACAAGGGAGGAGAGATAGAAGGAGGGAAGATAGACATAGATAGAGTGGGGAGAGAGAGGATCTCCACAAGCCTGACACACACTTATGAATCTATATGGGCGAACAACCGATATAATATACATGATTATGGTATAGCAGAAAATCTGTTGATGAACGGGGGATACAAAAATCACTTTTTAACCTACACACTTCTTCAACAACTGTAAAAGTAGGAAACGAGTTATATCTCTCTATCACCAGCATATATTTTCTAGTTTCTACATTACTTTTTTTGCTTAAAAACGTTACAAAACAGGGGTTCAACATTTCTCATGAAAAATAGTGGGCTACCTTTGAACCACAGTTAGACATACAATAGTGACACGGACTACCAAATATGGGCACAGACAGTTCCATATTTGGGTATCCATCACATTAACTGTGTATAACATTGGGGTGCACACCAAAACACATGTATGTATAGAAGGGCAGACGAAAATAATAATGTATAAGAGAGTAAAGTACAAAATCAAATAGAATAACTATATCTGTGTATATATATATTGTAAAGGTTGTAAACAATATAATAGATAATAATATATAGATAAGTTGCTCTCTCTTACAATTCCACGCACACACTTATAACACTTGTACGTTTAACTAAATTATATAATAGTGCTTTTAGATCTATTATACAGACACAAGGACCCGAAAAATGGTTTTACTCTCTGTTTATATTTCTCCGCTCTCTATTCTTTATATCTTGGTTGGTCATAATTATCATTTGTAAACCTTGGAAAATTTCACAATTCAATAAATATAACGTTAAACTAAAGGGTAACGAAAACCGTATATAATATTAAATAAAATCTGTAGTAAAAAAGTTGTTTAAAATTCAAATTTACAGAGGGAATGTAGTTGAAGTTCCAAATTCTACCAAAGAGCTATACATTGAGAGAGTTGCGGTATAACAGTAATACGTGTATATATCAGCATTTCGTCAGATTGCTGATGAACACACGTGCGGGTATACAACAACAAGCCAATCTACAAGATACTTTAAAATCAGTGCCGGTTTCAATCAACCACCCCCGCTATCCAAACTACTAGCTTCCATGATTGTGGGCGTGAGCCTTACTCACAGCCACTCATCATGAGACTAGGGGTCCAGATAACAGGGTGAAGCTGATCACACACCGGCACAGTTAAAAGATTATTAGATAAAGAGGAGTAGGAAATACGGGGGATATTCCAGGGTATATATGGGAGCCAGACGGTAAATATATGTATATATATATAATTGGGGGCGTCTAGGGTTATATATATCGGGTGGGTATTATGTAAAAAACTCTCACTCTTGAAAAAAGGGGGAAGATATCTCACACACTACGCGGTGGTACCCGGCTTAAAAGGAGCCGGTAACACGAGGGAGATATTTTGGGCTATATTCATCCCATATATCTGGGTTATAGGTGGCACTCTGCACACCTACTTTACCATCTAAACGAGTTCAGAGACCGAGATCGGTCTGCTCCCTCCTTCACAAGGGGTTTGTGATATTCCCGTCCTGGTTGGGTGTGGGCCACACTCCAGCAGTGCTCACAGTTTTTTGCTTAAAAACGTTACAAAACAGGGCTTCAACATTTCTCATGAAAAATAGTGGGCTACCTTTGAACCACAGTTAGACATACAATAGTGACACGGACTACCAAATATGGGCACAGACAGTTCCATATTTGGGTATCCATCACATTAACTGTGTATAACATTGGGGTGCACACCAAAACACATGTATGTATAGAAGGGCAGACGAAAATAATAATGTATAAGAGAGTAGAGTACAAAATCAAATAGAATAACTATATCTGTGTATATATATATTGTAAAGGTTGTAAACAATATAATAGATAATAATATAGATATAAGTTGCTCTCTCTATGTTAAGGTGCGTGTGTGAATATTGTGAACATGCAAATTGATTTAATATAAATAGTGCTTTTAGATTTATTATACAGACACAAGGACCCGAAAAATGGTTTTACTCTCTGTTTATATTTCTCCGCTCTCTATACTTTATATCTTGGTTGGTCATAATTATCATTTGTAAACCTTGGAAAATTTCACAATTCAATAAATATAACGTTAAACTAAAGGGTAACGAAAACCGTATATAATATTAAATAAAATCTGTAGTAAAAAAGTTGTTTAAAATTCAAATTTACAGAGGGAATGTAGTTGAAGTTCCAAATTCTACCTTTCTCGATATGTAACTCTCTCAACGCCATATTGTCATTATGCACATATACAGCATTTCTTCAGATCGCCGATGAGCACACGTGCGGGTATACAACAACAAGCCAATCTACAAGATACTTTAAAATCAGTGCCGGTTTCAATCAACCACCCCCGCTATCCAAACTACTAGCTTCCATGATTGTGGGCGTGAGCCTTACTCACAGCCACTCATCATGAGACTAGGGGTCCAGATAACAGGGTGAAGCTGATCACACACCGGCACAGTTAAAAGATTATTAGATAAAGAGGAGTAGGAAATACGGGGGATATTCCAGGGTATATATGGGAGCCAGACGGTAAATATATGTATATATATATAATTGGGGGCGTCTAGGGTTATATATATCGGGTGGGTATTATGTAAAAAACTCTCACTCTTGAAAAAAGGGGGAAGATATCTCACACACTACGCGGTGGTACCCGGCTTAAAAGGAGCCGGTAACACGAGGGAGATATTTTGGGCTATATTCATCCCATATATCTGGGTTATAGGTGGCACTCTGCACACCTACTTTACCATCTAAACGAGTTCAGAGACCGAGATCGGTCTGCTCCCTCCTTCACAAGGGGTTTGTGATATTCCCGTCCTGGTTGGGTGTGGGCCACACTCCAGCAGTGCTCACAGAAATACCGGAGACAGGAGATGTGGCCACAGAAGAATGGAGCAAACTTCCCTCCACAGTGTTCCCCATTACATTCGTCACAGAGCTGGTCATCTAGGACGTAGGGTTTCACCTCGACCTGTGGGGGGATTGGGGTGAGTATTTAAGTTGTAGAGAAAGTAAGTTGGGGTCAGTAACTAGTAAGTTTTAGGGAGGGTGGGAGAATTGGGAGGAGAAAGGTTCGAACCAGTTGAATGATCTGTTGTGAGAATGATGGTGATGGTTAACAGATGGCGCAATGAAATAAAGTGTGAAATGGTAGGCGTGATCGATGGGTAAGTGGTGTGTTATATATTGGGGGAGTGAAAAGTAGGGTGGTGGTGAGAAATGGTTACTGCTAATGGCGTATAATAGTAGTGAATTACTGACGTTACTGAGTTACGTAACACAGCTGTGGTGCAATAAATGGCAAGGATTGAGAGCGTATGAGCTAGGGTGGTCTTTAGAGAGCGAGACAGGGCATGGCTATTTAGAGAGAGGCAGGGAGAGAGGGAGAGAGATGTGAAGATTGTGAAAGAACCAGTCTACGTAACTCGACAGGGTGACAGCTGAAAAAAGGGTGCTTGGAACCCTTTCTAAGATCTTGGGAGTTTGGGAGTTGTGACAGTGAAAGGAGAGAGTCTTGCCCCAGCCTGACTCTCCCTCTACCTCTCTCTCTCTTTCTCTCTTTCCCTCTCCCTCTCTCTTTCTTTCTCGAGATGTTACACACACCACAACAAGAGTTTTTCCTCTCCACACACACAGGTACACCTTTCATAATAATGTTCCCCTAGCGGCAACATGACAATAGCTTTAGCGAGAAGACAAAGAGCACGTGGGGTAGTCTCTCTCTATCTCACTCTCTCTCTCTCTTTCTTTCTCTATCTCTCTCTATCTCTCTTTCTCTCTCTTACTCTATCTCTCTTTCTCTCCAGCTCTACCTCTCTCATCTTTTGTAGTTTGTACAATGTGTGTGTGGGACAATCTCTTACATCACTCAATTCTCATTCAAGTGACAAAGACATCTTGAAACCCAACAATATATACAGCTCACCCAATCATTGTATCAGCTTGATCAACCTTGACACGTGTTGATCGAGGGAGAGAGAAAGAGAGGGAGAGAGAGAAAGAGAGAGAGAGAGAGGGGGAGAGAGAGAGAGAGAGAGAGAGAGATAGAGAAAAAAGATAGAGAGAGCTAATTACTTCCTCGATTCTCACTCTCATTGTCAACCTTGACAGCCACATATCAATCAATCGATCATATATTTATCTCCCAGTTCCCACCTTGATAGTCTCACTTCTTTCCCAGCCAAATACATTATGTACAGATCTTCGTGTATATATGACAAATCTCGATTTCCAACATGCCGCGTGTGTGTCAGCTACTACCCCATTAGATAATGATGGGCAAAATAGAGAGAGAGAGAGAGAGAGAGAGAGAGAGAGAGAGAGAGAGAGAGAGAGAGAGAGAGAGAGAGAGAGA
>AVPN01000344.1:9629-22059 GCA_000695325.1 Pleurobrachia bachei | reverse complement strand
GAGAGAGAGGCGTGGTTCCTTTGTTTTCGAGGCCTCCGAGAGAGCTCCTCCGTGGGGACGTGAGATCTCGTGAGGGACACAACAACAGAGAAAGAGAGGGAGAGAGTGAGGAGAGAGATGGAGAAAGGGGAGAGAGAGGGGGAGAGAGAGGGAGAGAGAGAGGAGAACTGATAGACATTGTTGGGAGAGGGGACACGCGGCCCACGCTCGTTAACTTACGTTCATCAATATCAGGGGGGAGTCCGCCAACGAAGACTTTCCTAGAGTATTTCTCGCCGGGTGGGTCATAATGAAACTTTCGAATGGGAGAGTCATTAATGGAGGGATGGAATACTTGTTCTGCTCCTCCACTCTCCTGGTTGAGCAGTTCGAAGAGCATCGTCTCTGAAGGGAGGAAGAGATGGTTAGTGGACGCTATGGTCTGCGACGAATATTTATTCTGAAATCTTCTGTTCGAACTCCGTATAATGAGAATTGAGAAAAGATAGAGAGACTATGATGATAGACGAACATATCTTGTCCTCGCTTATAACTATTCTGTCTCTCAATCTCGAGCTCTACCTACTCTCTTCATAAATTCTCCCCAAGCTGTTCTTACTCTCAATGTTCATTTCTGTGTGCGTCAACGATATTGATTTGAGAAGCTCCTACCTCTCTCTATATTTCTCCTTCTCTATCTTTCTCTAATCTCTATATTTCTGTCTCGTAATATACCTGCGTTAGAAGATCCTTGCATGAAACTTCCAAGATTCTCATTTTGAGGTTCGCTCATTCGGGATCCACCGTTAAAAGGCAGAGGTCGGGGCACCGAATTCTGAAAATAATGGAAGATTTAGAGGGATTGAAGGGAGAATGAATTGTATTATATTGTAGACAGCGCTAACAAAAACCCGTAGAAAATCAGGAGATAGATAGAGCATGCAATAAAACCATTGATTGAGTAGAGATCTATAAAACACGTTTTGAACGAGCTTTCTCTATCTTACACATACGAGAACTAGCACTACTTTATCATTGCAGTACATACAGAGCGACAGGGGAGAGAGAGAGAGAGAGAGAGAGAGAGAGAGAGAAATAGAGCGAGAGAGAGATATAGAGAGGGGGAAAGAGAAACGGAATAATCGATAGAGATGTCGATTATTGTAGTGTGGCAGAGATCATGTCTCGCGTGGGAGAAAGAGTGACATACCCGGGGGGAATATATAAAGCAACATTCTGAGAGAGAAGCATACACGGTATGATGATGGTCATCAAGAGAGAGATGGCGACATGCTATATATTGAACGCAGCGGGGGCGAACACTCCGTTTAGTAGCGAGGTTTTGTCCGAGATGTGACAACCCTCATCCCCAAATGTGTGTGTAATAATTGAGCCGGCAGCAGGGGGTACATGCACCTAAGGAACACAGCGCGGCACACAAGTAAAGGATGTCGACACTGTAACACATGCTCAGAGAGAGATAGAAAGAGAGGATGCTGGAACGTCGCAAACCTTAAAGACAGGCGCCACGCTGCCGCCACCACCACCACCACCACCACTGCTTGACCCACTGCTGGCACTTCCCAGCAGCAGATTTTTTCTCATAGACTGATAATATAGCTGCATATTTGGGTCTTTTTTGCAGCTCATAGTGTTTACGGTGGCTATATCCTCCTCCGTAAGGACAAAGGTGGGAACCTGACACAGGGTGAGGAGTGAGTAATGATTTGGTACAGAGGCGTGAGGACATTGTGGCTACAATATGGTGTGTTTGTGTATCCAAGTGGGAAATTAAAGTGTGAATTATGAAACATCATTTGTGAGACTACCATGGATATATGAATTGAGTAGACAGTGTGAGTATAAACAGTGTTTAGAGTAGCTAGCCGTTAGTAGCTGCGCTGCTGATCAAGCAGATAGGGACAGACACACGAACACAGCAGTTATGGTATACGCACCTTGGAAGACATGATGGAAGATTCCCGCTGTCCAAAGTTACTCTGAACTCTCCTTCCACCGCCGCCGCCGCCGCCACCTCCACTGGGCATGCTCTTGTTGAAGCTATTTCTAATGTTGAGGTAGCTCTGCAGGGATGGGTTTAGGGCCAGCTGGGCGGCCAGGTTTTGGTTGCTGAACGGAGTTCCAAATGGTGCTGGAGGGGGCGCTGTCATCGGGTTGTTACCACTGTTGAATACGGGTCTGGAGATGGCGCCCGGGTTCATGGAGTTCATCGATGACATGTTATTCATAGATGACATGTTGTTCAAAGATGACATGTTGTTCATAGAGGACATGTTATTCATAGATGACATGTTGTTCATTGAGGACATGTTATTCATCGAAGACATGTTATTCATAGATGACATACTCTGGGAGTTTTGAGATGGCCAAGAGTTGATGGAGGGAGAGGAGACCCACTCACTCAATCGGGATTGCTGTTGGTGTGGTTGCTGATGTTGCTGCTGGTGATGGTTCAGCTGGCCGCCTTGGTTGTTAGGTCCCAGGGGTCCGTAGCTTGTTGATGTGGGTGAGCTATATGAGGAGGAGTAAGCACTGGAGGAGCTCTGGTTGCTCTGGACATCCGCGTTACTGCTGATTGTGAGACTCTGCAGAACCTGATTGACGTCATCCAAACTGGTGCTGTTGATGTTCCAGCTGAACTGTTGGGCATCGTATACCTCGCCACAACCCACGGGGAGGTTGTCCGCTGTGGAGCTGTTATCGTCGCTTGCACCACTCTGCAAATCCGCCGAGGAGAGGGGTGAACACTTGAGGGGATCGAGAGGTCCACCGGGGCCCCGCTGGAAGCTCTGCTGGTCCAACATGGTCGAGCCGAGAATTTGTGGCATCAACACACGCACTGCTACACTCACTAGAGAACGAGATCACCGCTACAAAGGGGAAATGGTGGGGTGATTATAACTAGGAGTGTAACATACATAGGGAGGAAAGAGAGAGCACGCCACAGGCACATGCCATGAAAGGTCTAATTAGTGTGCAGGGGTGCACTCAAAAGATCAGGTCCTCAGGCGAATAGGACACATTGGTGCCAAGGAAGAATAGGAACTAAGAAGGGGTACCCCGTGGATACAGTAACGTGATCGTCCAGCGGATTAACAAGGTTATAGCGAGAGCGTGGGAGAGAAAGAGAGAGAAGATAAAAACAGACAGAGAGACTGCCTGCTTAGTACACAAAATTGTACATCTATCAATGGGAGATCTATACGGGTATCGCTCAGGCAGCGGTACAGACTTGGCATCGGCAGCAAGAGGAACTGAGATGTCCTCTCGGTAGACCACAACAAATGTTTTAAGAGAGCCATCCAGTGCGGACTCTTGAGGGCCTCGACACTGGTTCGCGTGCAAGTTGAGATCTCATAACGCGCCGCGCGTACGTAAAATAGTTTTGCGCGTGCTAATTGGGAAGTGCCACCCAATTATCCAGTCTTGAAGCATGGACCCCGCAATTCTCATTGCTCCTGCTACTCGGGTAACTAACTACCGGCCGAGAACAATTGAGGCAAGCTATATTTTAACAAGGGGAGAAATGTTTTATCTTGGGTTACTGTGACACTGACACAAATAATAATATCACACATAGATCGCATATATTTACACACACTTAGAAAAAAGGGTTTAACGAAATAGCTAAAAGAATAGAAAGATTTATATATACAGTCCAGTTTTTTATCTACAACGTATTTACAATCTCTATTTACACACAGCCAGCAGGTTCAACTCGTATCTGATCGTATCCTCTTCACAGATCTTTATATTTGGAACGTATGTTCATCTGAGGACGTGGATGTGTTAAAAATATGAAACAAAGAGCTAATCCACCCGTCATCCTCAGGCGAATAGGACACATTGGTGCCAAGGAAGAATAGGAACTAAGAAGGGGTACCCCGTGGGTACAGTAACGTGATCGTCCAGCGGATTAACAAGGTTATAGCGAGAGCGTGGGAGAGAAAGAGAGAGAAGATAAAAACAGACAGAGAGACTGCCTGCTTAGTACACAAAATTGTACATCTATCCCTGGGAGATCTATACGGGTATCGCTCAGGCAGCGGTACAGACTTGGCATCGGCAGCAAGAGGAACTGAGATGTCCTCTCGGTAGACCACAACAAATGTTTTAAGAGAGCCATCCAGTGCGGACTCTTGAGGGCCTCGACACTGGTTCGCGTGCAAGTTGAGATCTCATAACGCGCCGCGCGTACGTAAAATAGTTTTGCGCGTGCTAATTGGGAAGTGCCACCCAATTATCCAGTCTTGAAGCATGGACCCCGCAATTCTCATTGCTCCTGCTACTCGGGTAACTAACTACCGGCCGAGAACAATTGAGGCAAGCTATATTTTAACAAGGGGAGAAATGTTTTATCTTGGGTTACTGTGACACTGACACAAATAATAATATCACACATAGATCGCATATATTTACACACACTTAGAAAAAAGGGTTTAACGAAATAGCTAAAAGAATAGAAAGATTTATTTATATACAGTCCAGTTTTTTATCTACAACGTATTTACAATCTCTATTTACACACAGCCAGCAGGTTCAACTCGTATCTGATCGTATCCTCTTCACAGATCTTTATATTTGGAACGTATGTTCATCTGAGGACGTGGATGTGTTAAAAATATGAAACAAAGAGCTAATCCACCCGTCATAGGACCACTTGAACAACAATACTTTTCATGATTCGTTCATGTTTTGTCTGGTTGTTGCAGTAGGGGTCTCAGACAGATTATAAACATTTATCTCCCCCACTCTTTCATATATTGGATGCAGTTGACAGGTTACAATGTCTCACATAGAGGCATGGGGACAGTGCTCGGACATCGTGTAACCTGTCACTAGAATGCAATAATACACTCACTTTTATTGGCGTAATGTTTCTTCTGGGCGAGTTTGGGCTGGGACACATTGAAGCTCGTCAATCTATCACTGCTGGTTCCCTTGTTTTGCACACCTGTCTGTGAGGAGGGAGTTGGTTTATACATGGAGCGGGAGGGGGTTAGAGGAAGCAGGGAGTTGTGTTATACACGGAGCGGGAGGGGGTTAGAGATCTTGAGGAGTGGGATTTAACCCGAGGGGTATCATACTTTGACAGGGTAAATGATGCAGATCATTAGTAGCACTAAAACTTGGCGAGGGGGCAGTATAATATCCTGGCCACACTATTGTCTTGAACTGACCTGGAATACGGTACTCTTCAGATGGTCAGGGTGGTGACGCCTCTGTTTTCGCATGTAACTTTGATCGGCTGTCAGTTCAACCGTACACCATGATTCCACGTTAGACATGATTGTGCTATAAAAGTTGGAGTCGATTATCGGTTAAGTAATTAGACAGATCACGTGCCTATCACACACTGCATACACACAGCTTTGCTAATCCTGACGTCTCTGCTTCCGATGTCCATCTCCAAGGAGATCACCAGGGGCCGCGCAACGAATTATGTGCTTTGTACTGGGTTGTGGTCTCAACCCGCGCACACAACGAGCGCGCGGCCCCAAGTTTGAATTCAAAACATACCCGCGCCAAATTGGAGGAGAGAAGGGCCACTGCTGTGTTGTGTGTGTAAGCTGGGATCAAGTAACAGAGAAAAGAGAGAGAGAGAGAGGGGATCCTGGGAAATCTGGGGTGCAAGTGAAGCACTGAAATTTCATCAAATTAGTTATCAATCGTTATCAACACATATATTTACATCTTTACACTCTGTAGAAAATAAAAACATCGTCAAAAAATTAAAATCATTTCTGTTGAGTCCAGCTCGAGAACCTACTGGCACCCTTGGGTCTGATCGGTCTTCCAGGACCATTTTTGGATATAGCATCGCTATTCTTTCTCCCCACCTCTGATCCCTGTTTCTTGCCACTGCTCCCACCCGTGCTAGGGGGACCTGGAGGAGGAGGGGGATGTTTCAGTTGTTTGTTTTGATTTTGTTGCAGCTCCTTCATTTTCATCATCATCTCCATCCTCTCCTCACATTCTCTGTTCACTATCCTCTGTAACTTCAGTACCTCTCCCTCCAGCTCCCGATTCTTCTCTCTGAAACTTTCCAACTCGGCCGTGTTTGTGGCAGGAACGGATTTCAACTGCTCAACCTGTGCCTTGTACCTCTCAGCCTGTGCCAGTCGCTCCCTACTCTCTGTCTCTAGGGTTTCCCGTGCTTTTCTTTCCTCTGCTATTCTTGCTTGGTACGATTTCTCTATCTCTCTAACGGCTCCCTCCTTACTCGATAAATCCCTACTGAATTGTTCCGATAACTTGTCTATCTGGGTCTCTAATGCGGCCTGGGCCTCCCTGTAACTCTCCTCTAGAGCAGCTAGTTCAGTAGATTGCTTCTCAGCAGCGCTTGCCAGCGCCCTACTGACCGCCTCATCTATCCTGCCTTGTAGTTGTCCCTCTAGGTCCGCCTTGAGGTAATTCCGCTCCGCAAGTGCATTTTCTAGTTGCTCCTGGTAGCTCTTATGCAAGTCGCATAATTGCATTCTGTGTGTCTCTCCCGCAGTGCGTGCCTTCTCTGCAACCTGGCTCCGATCCCTGGTCATTTCTCCTAACTGAGTTTTGAGGGTCGCCACCTCTCTCTCCAGCTCTGCCCTCTCGCCCACACTCCTTTCAACCTGGGCCCGTGCGTGGGCCTCCAACTTGCCCTTTAGCAGTCCCTGAACCTCAATTGACTCCTGATACCGGGCATTGAGATCCTCTAGTTGGCCTGTGTGTCGTCTGGTTAGTTCGTTGATTCTCTCTTTTAGCTCGGTATTCTCGTGTCCCTTAGCTGATAGAACCCTTTTATCCTTTCTCCTCTCGTCCTCCAGCGCAGTTAAAGTTGATCTCACCGTCTCCAGTTCTCCCTGGGTTGCACTCACATGCTGACTCAACTTCACATTCTGCTCCTGCGCATGAGCTAAAGATTGCTCGCTACCAGCCAGTACAGCAAGCCTTTCTGTCAACTTTGCGACACGTTCTGTCAGTACGTCTCGCTGTGCTATGGCCGCGGTGAGTGCTTCGTTTACTTCTTTAGTTTTCTCTCCCTGTTCTGTTGTTATTTCCTTTGCTTGCTTGTTTTTCTCGGACAAAACAGTAACTGTGTGGGAGAGGCTGGCCTGTTGTTTTCTAAACTCCTCCCCCATCTCTAACACCTCCCCACGCATTCTCTCCCGGTCCCCCTGCAGGATTTTCACGTGCTCCCGTAGCACGGGGAACAAGGAACACACTTTTTGGAAGTTTGCCAGTTTTATCCTGTTCTCTGACATTGTGGTCGCCTGGGCAGCACACTTTCCCACCGCCTCTCCACATTCTTCCTCTAGTCCCGTGATCCGTGCCTCGTACCTTGCTAGTGTCTTGTTCAGTTCTACATGTTCAACTTGTAAACTTCTAAGACTTCCCTCTAGCTTGTGTACCTCGCCTCCCAGCACCTCTCTTTCGTCCTCCAGTCCCCCCACCCTGGCCTTCATGTCCTCATAGCCCCGTAACCGGTCCAGGGTGGCCTCCAACTCTTTCTCGAGCTTCTTCATTTCGTTGTGTATGAGATAGGATACACCGCAGAACTTGCAAACAGTCTCATCTCGATCTAGGGTGGCGATCTCTTCTGGAAGGGGGTTGATGGGGGTGTATCGTTCAAACTGTTCAGTTGCCATAGGGCTAGAGAGAGAGAGGGTAGTGTTAAATAAAATAACATTAGAATTTAGAAAGCATAGATCATCATTTATGATTTGATTTGATTCGAAAAATCATTAGGGAATGGTGGTTTTGGATTTTGGATTTTAGTGGGGACTGGGTCATGCTGTGTGTTGGATAATGCCGCGAGAAATGAATTTCACATGACTCACATTAGTCGGTTTTATAGGATTGGGGGGGGGGTGGCTCAGGAGTGTTAGAAAAACAACTTAGTTTTGTGTAAAACAGATGTTGAGCTATTAATCATTTACGGGCTCTACAAAAACAAACAATTTTTAGCACAGAGGGAAAGAATGTATACTGTAAGTAGGAACATGTCTGGTCGCATTCATTTCGATTCTTTTTTACAGTGTCCAAAATATTTGAATATGTACCGCCAGCGTGCATAATTTGCAAACCCCCTACATAAACAAGAATATATATCCAAACCGCCTGTTGTCGTCCACGATTAAAAAAGAGAATTGGGTTAAAATCTGTTGCTGAATAACTGCTGATTGCGCTGGACGCAAGATACTGTGTACTGACACTCATGCAACTTTCTTCTTCTTCTAACAAATACATTGTCACTTGATTTCACTTGATCTCCCTTCAGTCGTCAGACTCCTGGATAGTGAAAAGTAGGGACTTCCTGACGCTTTGAGGCTCGGGTGTCTCGTGGATACTACTACTCCTCATGAGCTCTCGGGAGGGTCTGTTGATCTGAAAGGGATGTATTAGAACAAATATCACTCTCTAATATCCTGGCAGAAAAAAGTAGCAAAACAGAAGATCAGCAAGATTTCAGCAGCGTTATATATAATCAGCACACACGACACACATGCATACAGGCGGAATTAGAGAATTAGAAAAGGGTAGCGGGCCAGGGAGGATCTCAGTTTATTACCTCTTTCTCAAATTCCTCGTATTCAGGTGCAGGTGCAGGTTCCATGTCTGCAATACTCACACACCCACTATCCACACTGTTCTCCACTGCAGGTGGTGGTGGCGGGGGGAGAACATCCTCCGTCACGGGGGTTGCTGCAGGTCTCTGTTTGATCGGCGTATCGGGTCTCTTACCACCGGGTGTTAGCGGTAACTTGACCATGACTCTGTTATGGGTAGGGGAGATGGAGAACGGGGGGATAGACACAAAGAGGAGGGAGATGGAGAACGGGGGTAGAGACTAGAGATTAGGGAGAGATGGAGAGCAAGAAGAAGTTATGAAGTGGAGAAGAGAAAGCTATTGCACACATGCTTCACAATACCCAGTTCGCACAGACACTCCGATATAGGCAGGGACTTACCGTGGGAAGTTTTTATCCTTATTGGGAGTGCCCTTCATCGGTGATCGGGACATTAGGCTACTGTGGACAAACTTGGACCGGGCACCCGGGGTTCTTGTTGGCGTCCTGGTACTGGTTGGAGTGGCCATCTACGAGGGGGTGGATTAAGTTGGTTTTATCAAACACAATCAGACAGTGGTTTTAAAATTAGTTTTAATATTTACAGACTTTGTCTGAGAACACACGAAGTTTTCTAAGAAACGCAGCTTTCAAATGACCACATTGATTGAATGTAAAAGCACATACTCGCTCTACTGTATAATACCTTGGTTCTCTTATTAGCGGGGGTTAGAATGGTCGTGCCAGCGATTCTCCTCTTGGGTGTCTTAGCGGGCGTACTCCCGAACGCTAGATCTTTCTGCATAGCCTCTTCCTTCGCTCGAACCTTGTTTTCCTTGATCTGCTCCTTTCGTAGTGCCAACTGAGAAGGGGTTTTGATTTGATGAGAGCGGTTGTGATGAGCGTGAACCCCTGATGGGGGACGCACGAGGGCCTTTACGTTAGTGATGCCAGCACCGCTAGTGAGGGCCATGAGTGAAAGCAAAGAGTTGAGCAGGGATTTGAAAACTGCTAACAATTACCTCTTCTTTCTGGTTATTGATCAGATCGGTAAACTTGTGCCCATACACAGTAAACAACCTCTCATTCTCTTGCTCCCAAACCGCAATCTGTTTCTGAATGCTCTCCTCGACCTTGGGCAGCTCTCGGAGGATCTTTTTCCGTTGTTTCTCTTCCAACAAGAGCTTGCCACCTCTGTTATCAAATCGGTTGGGGTCGTTCTCCCGGCATTCAAACTCCTCCCAGGCTGTCCAAAGTTTGTTCCGGGACATGATTTCCCTGGAGGTGGTAGGGTGTGATGAATAATATAGATATGGAAGGAGAGAGGGAGAAAGAAATAGCGAGACAGAGATAGAGTGATGTTATTGCCGACTAATGTGTACATAGAAGGTGTGATTTTAATAAAAGAGTGATAAAAGATGCGATATATTGGGAGAGAGGAAGAGCGAGAGAGGACCAGTGAGAGATTTTGATAAACAGATAGAGACATTGAGAATGAGAGAACTAAGACATTGAGACGGAGAGAGGGAAAGGAAGAGAGGGAAAGGAAGAGAGAAAAAGAGGGAGAGATAGAGATAGAGATGATAGTCAGTGATCTGTGCATGGTAAACAATCGGCGCTAATCCATGCATGTCAACCTATCTAACACACTCTCTCTCTCACTCTCTCCACCCATCTCTCTCTATCTATTTCTCTGTAGCAATACCAACTATCTAGCTCCCGAACTTTCCACTCATTCCACCCATTCCCTATTATAGACCCCGAATGCTTCTTCCAGCAATACTACTACTTATAGTGACAACTACTGCAGCCAATTATACTGGACCCTATCATTGTTGGACGGGTGTAAATCTACGTTACAAAACCAATATTACAGCCACTCTCTGTCCTGAGAGTACATCTACGTGCTCAAAGTAATAATTAATTACCAAATTGGATATTTTAACTAAAACAGGGCTTAAACACTAATTAGTAATCATGCTAATTTATATTCAGCTTCCTTCATTTTCAGACTCAAATCTATTTCAGGTTGTCGCTAGAGGACATGGAACATTTGAGTTGCGGAGATTGCAGCCTCGGCACGGAACTATTTTGTGTTTCTTGTAGCAAAGAACTGTGTAACAGAGCGAGGAGGAACTGTGTAGCAGTTATAATGCTGTCACTATTTAGTACTATTTTACTAATTGTATAGACTATTATAAGCATGGCAATTAATTAATCTTTTAAAAACATGGACCACTGTGATTCCATTTAAACCATTTTTCCCTTCACTGATTTTACACCCAACTACTGTATACTACTTAGTTTTACACCAAGCACTCACCGGTATAGGGCCTCATCCCTCATGTAGTCATTGCTAAGAGTATCCAATTTAATCTCATGTTCTGCCAGTAAGTTCTCCCCAATATTGTCGCTATAGAACGCGGAGAAGAGCTTCTTATCCTCCTCTGCAACAAACATCTTTTCCCAATATTGCTCGATCTCCTCTCGGGTCAGTTTGATGAACTTCTCTAGATTCTGTAACTTCAACTCCTCCATCCTTTGAACCTGAAATACACCGGGAGTTTATAATAATGAGCATTGACATATTGGAGATTTGAATTGTATTATGACCACTAATTCCTGGACATGATAGTGATCCGAAAGAAGCGATCCGTACCTCTTCCTTTATTTTGACAATGACAGCATCAGAGTATCCACGGTGCTGGTCTAGGAATGTTGCCCTGTCCTCTGCGGGGAGCTCCATCCTGCTCCACAAACTCTCTAACTTCATTAGGAGGGTCTTCTGAAGGTTCTTGTTCTCGTCTAGTTGGATCTGTGGAACACCGTGTTGGAAAATGATAAATCATACCCAGCTTAGGTAAGAATCGAAATTAAAATCTCAATTGTCAAATATTACCGTGAGACTCTGCTTGATCTGTTCCAACCAGGCCATGTTCTCGTTGGAGAGCTGGAAAGAATCCAAGTTGCCACTTTCGATAAACTCCTCCCGCTCAGTTCGGGCCTTGATGTTTAGGGAGGTCCACAGCTCTAAGATGTCCTTGGCTGCAATCGCCAGTTTGATTTCCCGCTTATTCTTCTCCGCTGTCAGCATCCTGAGATATAGGAGAGGGACGAGGGTGATATAGGGTGGCGGTGAGGTGGCATACAGTGAATTAGGGCACATTTACTTCTCCTACAGCTAGGAGGAGGATACAGAGGGAGACACTGAGATAAAGATAGCTCCACATGTGATTACATTAGTTACAGTAAACACACAAACACACAAAATTATGTGACACGGACTTACTTTGCCGTCACATCATTCCCAGTCACCTAGCAGCAAATTTTTTTAACAATAATGAACTATCAAATAGTTTGTGATGAAAAAAATAGAGGAAACTGGAAAATAAACACGAATTTGTTTAAATCACTTACGAAATTCGAGTTTTGGCTTCCTTCAGCTGATCTTTGGTGAGGATGGTATCGGACTGAATGTATTCGGGTATTCGACCCAATCTGGCACATAGTTCTCCCTCTGCAGTTCGTAAACTGATCACTTCTCGGAGTCGAATCTGTCGTTCTTTTAGCAGCTGCTTCACCTTTATTAGAATGAGAAGTTACAAATGTATTTTTGTTTTGTATACAGGGATCTTTACAAGCGTTGGACTCCACCCAGAAAAAAGTTGAAAAAATTATGTCATGAAACTTCATACTTGGACTAATAATTCTATACCCTCATTCAAGGTTCCTGGGGTTTTTGGAGCTCTAGCACCCCTGGAAGTGTATTTTTGGCATTAAAACTACCAGAAGGAATTTTTGCTGGTGCTGAGACTTTGCTAGAATGTTTTTTGGGTATTTTCTATGTCAATTCCAAAGTTTCGTGATGATTGGATGTGTTT
>AVPN01000343.1:38107-51224 GCA_000695325.1 Pleurobrachia bachei | reverse complement strand
ACTAGCTTACACCTTCCACACATCCAGTGGTTACAGGGGCGAGTTGTTCGCGGCATCTAGCAGATTCTAATATATTGAAGAAGTTAATTGCAGAATTAACACACCAATCAATCAATCACTCAATCAATCAATTAACCAATCAAAATATGTTCAGCTTGAAGTGGTATGCAAAAAAGAGCAGAACAACCGGAACAACGAATCTACAAATAATAATAAAAGCACGCAGGGCAAGTGTTGTGTTAGCTATCGTCACTATCTCTCTCCCGCACATACACAAAACTGGATTTCCGGATGACAAGCGGGATAGCTCACCGAAAATCCGGGATAGTAGCAATAAGAAATATGGTATCATAAACTATAGAACAGGAGCAGCCAGAGTTGTACGGAAACAACAACCCAACACCGCGGGATCAGAAAGAGTAGTACGGAAATAAATAACACAACCCACCAGGGTAGTACAGAAATTCTTTTTTCTGCCGGCTAGCGTGATCAAAATGACTTCCAAATTTTGAAAATTTAAAAAAAGGTTCATTAATGACTTGCGGTGCTGCGCGGCTCAGGAAAGCAGATAACTTAATTAAATTACGCGCAATACGTAAAACTTTGCCAAAATGGTATAGTAAGTTTTGGTCAAATGGAATATTCCATATTGATACAAAAAAGTATGCCATTTGACCAAAATTGGGTATCTTCAGGTTTTAGTGATTTCCTACCAAGTTAACTGTTTAATGTAAAATAAATCGACGAGATATGCTGTAACAAAGTCTGAAGTCCAACTCCTGTACGATAGATTTTGGTTCGGTAAACATGGGTGCACAAAATAAATGGTATCAGACTGGCAAAATTTCTAGTTTTTTTTGTTGGTTTTTTTTGTTCGCCAAAAATTTCATTGACTGTCCAATGGGTAGTTACAAGGGCTGGAAATGGTACTGAGCCTATTTGTATCACATTCCAGGGTGAAGTAATCTTGAAAATCGTATATTGGGCTCCCAAGAGAAAAATTCCATTTGGGCAAGTGTTCCATATGGGTCAAGTCTCCCCTACCTCCTGTAATCAGATATACATCCTTCAAATACTATATCGGCGACAAGAGGCGATATCATCATCGCTCAATCACTCCTTCATTATTATTTATTCATTGCTAATCTCTTGATATTTGTTTCACTTCCCCCTGCAGGTTGAGCGGTTGTGTACTTTTGCCGCCCAGATTGCAGAAGGGATGGAGTTTCTATCTGACCAAAACTACATCCATAGGGATCTCTCAACTCGTAATGTGCTAGTTCAGAGCCACCACAAAGTTAGGATATCTGATCTTGGACTGTCTCGGGTAAATACATCCAAACATTTGTTATGTTCTAAGCCTCCCCTAACATTTGTAAAAGGGCGCCCGAAACGGAGTCTAGCCAGGCAAGGTAATCATTTTACTGAATTACCAAACACCCCCCTCCCCCCCCCGCCTAGTCGATAGAGAAGCAGTATTATAAGCACAAGACGGGTGTTATCCCCTACCTGTGGTACCCCCCTGAGTTCTTTGAAACCCAAGTGTACGGCAAGAGTCTGGATGTGTGGTCCTATGGGATTACCTGCTGTGAAATATTCAACAATGCCGAGGTATGTTGTTATTTTCTAACCATTGAGAGTTGTTTCATTCTACAGGGTGTCCCACTGTCTTTGCGTGATCTGCGATTTTGTGGGACACCCTGTACTATAATTATAGTTCTACTCATCCTTTACCCTCTGTGATCGGGTGCCTAAGGAATATCTCTCTCTGACAGGTGCCCTATCTGGACTGTGACCCTCCCATTAGAGATATCAAAATGTTGAAGGAATTCTTTGATGCTGGGAGAAGGATGGAGATTCCTGAAAAGGCGCCCCCTGTCTTCAGACATATCATAACGGTAGGAGAGAGAAAGGGAGGGATAGAGAAATACATATGGTAGGTAAGTGAGAGAGGGGGGAGAGAGACAGAGAAGTAGATAGATAGGGTAGGTGAGTGAGAGAGAGGGGAGAGAGATGGTGTACCAAACCGATACACACATCTACTTATCATTCAGTTTCGTCCCAATCTCCCACACAGTGGGGCCAATATCGTGTGTATTACTTCTCTCTATCCTCCATCAATCGCCTAATAACTTCTTTTCAGTGGTGCTGGAAACCAAAAGTGGAGCGGTGGTCCTTCAAGGATATAGTGGACTACCTGATACAGAATGAAAACGTATTGAAGGGAAACTGAGAGTGGACTATCTGATACAGAATGAGAACGTATTGAAGGGAAACTGAGAGATATCTGCTCGGGTCTATCATGGGAAATTAATTCAATGTTTACATAGTGTCAACGGGACTATGTAGCATTCATTTTCGCAGCCTTTTACTCGCTTATGTTTGATAATTTCATGACACATACGGTTTTGTTCACAAGGAGAATCAGACAGATCATTGCATGTTGATTTAAAGGGGAGATTGTACTGAAACTTGTGTGTGCTTGTTCTTTTTACAAAAACTTTTCATCCAAAAAAAACTTGTCATTCATTTTATAAATTCTATTCCCGACCCAGGATTTCGTAGAATGTTATACACTTGAAAGATAAGTGTAGCCCGCGCGTACATTCATGTATAGAAAGTTCAGTGTTTCAGCAGCATAACGCGCATCATGTGTCCCACAGTGTTGTGTTTAGGTTCCAGTATAACAGTTGAACTTCCCATGGCATTAAAGTTCCATGGGCAATGGGCACATCAGTCCACTTGTCTGGCAACACCGACCTGATCTGAGCGTACTGTCAAAACGGGGTTAGTACCACCCGACAGTACCACTTGTTATGTGTGTTGAACCACTGGCTGGTATTCCTTGGAAGACAGTGAAAACACAGAGTTTCATAGCAGAATTAAATGATAGTATCATAGATACACTGATTACTGGGGCCTGAGGGAAAAACAATTCAAAATGTACACATTTAATAATTCATGTTATTCAGAAAAAGCTTAGCATAAAAAATACTCTGCTATAAAACTCATCTTATCGCTGTTTGAGGTATCAATTGCAATGAAAACAGAGGAAGTGTCATTATGGCACTTTCTCTATTTTCCACTTTGAGTACAACCTCTAATATATCTATCGAAAAAATAATAAAATAGGGATGATAATGATATGATACGATATATCCACAAATACTCTTGAACCCGCTCACAAAACTTCATCATAAAACACACACTCATTTACATTAGAAAATCATCCAAATATATATCATGATGACAAGTTTCAAGTCCCACGCCGAAGGTGGATGTGCTATCAGACCACCCCTTATTCAATAAGAAAAGAGGGGAATCTCAGCCAACTGTGGAATGTGAAACTTGTCATTAAAAAAGCGGGATGTTGTCCCAGTTCTCTCTACAGTCCAAAAGGGACTGTTCTCTACGAGACCATCTAGCTAGCACGACGGGCATTTTGACGTCACCAGGGGGGATTACGTCACCATGGTGAATTACGTAATCATGTTTGTGACGTCACCATTTTGGGGACATGAGAAGATGCCCCGTGGTGCGAACTAGTGTGCTGTACAAACCTGGGGGGGGGCCAACGCTATTTTTTGTGGGCACATCAGTCCACTTGTCTGGCAACACCGACCTGATCTGAGCGTACTGTCAAAACGGGGTTAGTACCACCCGACAGTACCACTTGTTATGTGTGTTGAACCACTGGCTGGTATTCCTTGGAAGACAGTGAAAACACAGAGTTTCATAGCAGAATTAAATGATAGTATCATAGATACACTGATTACTGGGGCCTGAGGGAAAAACAATTCAAAATGTACACATTTAATAATTCATGTTATTCAGAAAAAGCTTAGCATAAAAAATACTCTGCTATAAAACTCATCTTATCGCTGTTTGAGGTATCAACTCGATTGGCACTGAAAACAGAGAAAATGTCATTATGGCACTTTCTCTATTTTCCACTTTGAGTACAACCTCTAATATATCTATCGAAAAAATAATAAAATAGGGATGATAATGATATGATACGATATATCCACAAATACTCTTGAACCCGCTCACAAAACTTCATCATAAAACACACACTCATTTACATTAGAAAATCATCCAAATATATATCATGATGACAAGTTTCAAGTCCCACGCCGAAGGTGGATGTGCTATCAGACCACCCCTTATTCAATAAGAAAAGAGGGGAATCTCAGCCAACTGTGGAATGTGAAACTTGTCATTAAAAAAGCGGGATGTTGTCCCAGTTCTCTCTACAGTCCAAAAGGGACTGTTCTCTACGAGACCATCTAGCTAGCACGACGGGCATTTTGACGTCACCAGGGTGTATTACGTCACCAGGGTGAATTACGTCATCATGTTTGTGACGTCACCATTTTAGGGACATGAGAAGATGCCCCGTGGTGCGAACTAGTGTGCTGTACAAACCTGCCACAAAACACCTCTAATATAGAGCAACCCCGGACACACACACTGAATAATTTACAACATAAACAAAAGATACAGACACTTGTCTAATTTATACCTTATTCTCTCCTCAAATGAAAGTAGGTAAAAATTAGGCAACACACAAGAAAAGTTCCTCAAAAACAACAAAGTACAGTCTCTCAATCGAAAGATATTTAGGGTATAAGCATGCCCAATAGTCGTCCCCAGTCGATCATCCGGGAGGATCTCTTGACAGACTCCCACGTTCTATGGACAAGATACCATCGCATACTGCTATCAGTCTCAAGAAGCATCTCCCTTGCCTCGTTGTCTCCCGATGCTGCTGCTGCGTTCAGATCCTCAGCTGGGGAGAAAAGAAGTATTATAAGAGGAGGCTTATATACATAGTAGGGTAGTCAGAACAAGACTCGGGATCATAACAGGAAAGAATCAACACATTCCGAAAGAACCACACCACAAAGAACTGCAACTAATTGTGGTACACGAAGTATTGCTCTTACCACGTTTAACAATCAGATCTATAATCTTTTGGATCTCTGGGTCATTCTTGTGTTCCTCTACATACTCTGTATCTGGAATCTCTGCTTTTTTAACCTGAGTAGGAGACATGTTAACAACAACCCTCTTTTACAAAATATAAAAAGGAGCCCAACTTCCAATAAATTAAAAACCATTCCTAGATAGCCGTAGTTACCTTTAAAAAGGGAGGTTTTGAGGAGAATGAAATGTGTGACTCGAGTCGCTGAGGAAGGATATGTGCAGGATCCTCACAGTTTTCAAAATGTGTAACCAACTTCGGTATATCCTCCCTGGAATACTCCTCGAAATCCTTCAAATCAAAAGAGCACTTAGAAATGGTGTGAGATCCGACCCTGCGACGGCGACGGGTCGTCCCTCTAATACCAGGAAGTTGGGTTGTAACCCCGTTTTTGTCCCTGTTTAGACTGGTCGACTTGGTGACGGGCTTCCCCGGGGAGTTGAGGCCTGCTACTTTGGAAATTAGGGCATCATCAGAGTGTATGTTATCATCAAGAGGTTTATCGACCACACGTCGGATACGCTTGCTGAGTCTCCGGACTAGGGTTGACCTGCAGAGATGGGACGGGTTTAACAAACTACAAACACTAGGGTTTTACAAAAAACAAGAGTTTAAAAGAATATTGAGGGGGAAACAAACAGCACTAAAAGGGAAGCATACTTGTTTTTAAAGCTGCGGTTCATGGAGCTGCCAGGTGATTTTAAAGATCCTTCTTTCAGTGTTCCCTCTCTCGAGGGAGGTTTACGTTGAACATCAGTGGGCATGGCTAGATAGAGAAATGACGGGAGTTGTTAAATATCGAGAAAATAAGAAAGCAATCGAAAGTCCGAGTAATACTATCTCCGATAACGCGAGAGAAGGGCAGCTGAGGTCACACCGTATAATGTAAATAATAAGGTTCGGGGAAAGGGAAGTTTTGGGGAGAGACATTGGACATACTGCAGCAGCAGCAGCTGGACATATATCAAGTGACCCTCTTTATTTGATCAAGGAGGGGAAGGTGGAATGTACATAAGGTCACAGAGAGATAGAGATCGAAAGTGAGAGACAGTTCCGGCAAATGTGGGTGAAAATAGAACGTGATCTAATATGTTCTCTGACGCTGTGTTGCATACTAACGAGAGGGGGACGCAAGATCCCGTCATAGTGAGATAAACACAGGGTAATGCTTGTTGTTGTATTGCTATACTATGGATCCTGTGAGAACTGAGACAGTGCTGACAAGTGTAATGGTTAGTCATTAAAGTGGAAGGGTTAGAACAAGGGGAATGAGGGCAAGGTACCGTAGTTGAGAGAAGGGTAGGTTGGGGCAAGGTACTGATGGTTGTTGAGACAGTTGAGTCTAAAATTAAACACTGTACTTTCTGACTTGTATTGAGCTGTAATAAATAGAACCAAAATGGATGGGGAACACCAACACACAAGTGTTAATCACCCCTGTACTATACTATGTCATAAAATCAAGACTGTTCCGTTTGCTTTGACAAGCCCTGTCCACCGCCACGCAACTATCAACTGGGCTCAACAAAAAGTCCGGGTTCGTTTCAAAGGAGAAAGAGTGACATCCGATGCGGATGGTTGCACCATTAGCCAGCTGACAGGGTCCCTCCCATCCATGGAGAGAGGATTGGGGTGAGCACCGGGGACACCTCACCACTGACCCACTGTGACACCCATACAGGATCTCATTGGCTGTTACTCCGTACTCGCTGTAGTTTAATAACTCGTGTACACCCGTTACTTTGTCGAATGATATACAACAGTGCCGGAATGAGATGGCTTCACAATCCTCTTCCAGACACAGATTAGCTCGCTTATCTGAGGAGAGGGAGAGGGCGTGAGAAATGCAGTACGTCATACATGTTAGCTTGCCTTGTTCGACCCTGTCTTATGTTAAGGAGGGGGAAAACAAAATTCTGGGTGGTTCTGGTACATACCTGTTCCGATGGTGAAGGAGTTTCTCTTGATGGGGTGCCGTGTTTCTCCCTCTACCAGGAAGGAGTGTGGAACAATATGCTCCAGGGGCAGGTAGTTTCCTGATATAAGGAGAGAGGAATTAGAAAACAAATTATCAAAACTTCCAAGAAAACTGGCAAATTTATTAGTCCCTAGATTTACCCTTTTTCTTGACCGGTGCTTTTAGTGGGTGAGGTACAGGGAAGGTTTTGGTGTTTAGTTTTACTACCCCATTGACAGGTTTTTTTCCTCCACTTAGGAACTGGATTGCTAGTTTCCGAACGGCCTCGTCTGACATCCCCTTCAATATATCTGGACCTGATGGATAGAAGAGAGTCAGGGACATGGGGAAATACAGTTATTGGGTTGGAAGAGATTGGAGAATATTTGGATTGGAAGAGCTAAGTCAGTTGTCAGAGCAGGATATTTTGTAACTGAAGCAGTTACCTTGTAAGGGATGTTTACAGTCCTTGTTAGTGTTAGTGTTGGTCCGATGACAAGACTCAGTGTCTCGTGCGGCCATCCCAGCAGCCACTTTTTCAGCCGATAGAGTTTTCAGGGATTTGGGGGCCCGGGCCTTCGTCCTACAATACAGGAGGCCCAGTTCGTAGTACTGATGGATAGCTTCTGGTATCTGGATATAAGGGTAATGTTAGAGATGTATTAGGAAAAACTAGGGCATCTAAAAAAGTAAATTGATGTATTTCTTAATCATATTTCTTAGTTGTACACTGTACATTGTACAGTGTACAATGTACAGTTGTAAAACTAATATCGAGTTATTGTACAGAATATCTCACTTACACTTGTTATCCGTTGCACTCCCTCTAGGGTAGCCTGGCTATCTCGGGACTTTTTAAGGAACTTCTCCCTCACGTCATGCTCATCTACCGCTTCTAACATCCTCTCATGAGCTTTAATCCGCTCACTCAGGCGGAGGGAATGAAAACCTGTGGAATAAAGAGAGGTTAAGAATGTTCCAGAATATTCTCCAGCCTACCCCACGAGCGGGGCAACCCTATTACATTAGGGAGAACCCATTCCCACATCAGATGCCACCCAGAAATCATTTTGTGGACCCTGGGACAACATTAACTTACGGTCTGTGCTGTATTGAGGGTGCAGGGGGCACATCCACAATCCTGATGGCCGGAAGGGAAGGGGAGGAAAGATACAGTCGAGGTGAAATGCCAGCGGACAGTATCCACAGAATATTAGGGGTTTGTTACCCCGATCACTCTTATCACATTTATAGCACACCGCAGTGGGGGTAAAGTGGTGCAGATCAAAGGGGTAGGATGAGTTGAATTTCCGTTTGCTCTGCTCGTATGTGGTAGGGATTAGATTCCGTCTTTTCCGAGATTGCAGTTCTGAGATATGGGGGTATGTGAAGTAGTGTGGGCGATAAAATGGGCAATGTGCAATATTGTCCGACAATAAACTACCCTCTCTGATTATAGTCATATCATACGGCAAGTGATAATTGCAATAAGAGTCTCGAACCATTCCGAGATGCTCCTACCTGTATTTCCGGGGAGATCGGACGTGGGGTGAAGATCAGGGGGCAGCTCGTAGGGTGTAGGTACAGGTCCAATATCATACACAGCCTTACTTAGGTACACATTATCTGCATTCTGTGAGGGAGGGGAGAGGTTCAAACAGTTGCTAGGGGTATGTAGGCGTGTGTGTGTGAGTACTGTGTGTGACTGTATGTGTGCCTGTGTGTGTGTGTGTGTGTAGTACTGAGTATGTGTGTGAATTATGTGAGAGTGCGTGTGTGTGTGTCTGTGTGTGTGAGTACTGAGTATGTGTGTGAATTATGTGAGAGTGCCCCCGGTCTCTGGACCAGTAGGTCTACTGCTGTGGAGCGAAGTGATCTAGGGCGCGCACACACTCGACGCTAACAACGCTAACCTTGCAATGCGCCACCTGCAAAATTTACTGACAATATATGTTCTTGGCTGGGCGGTAAAACGTAAACATGTCTCATAATCCTGCTGCTTGGGGACATCGGAGAGAGAAGGAAGATAGAAAGAGAGAGGAAGAGTGAGAGAGAGAGAGAAAGATAGAGAGAGGGTGTGTGTGCGTGTGTCGTGTGATCCCATGCTCATGCCATTGGGCATAAATTGAGAAGTAAAGAATGTTCTACATACACACTCTTTATTACACACGACTCTACTAAGGGAGGAAGGGAGGGAGGGAGTTGGGAGAGAAGAAAATGTGAGTGTAGAACCGACGAACCCTCCCTCTCTCCCTCTAAATCAACCCTCCCTCTCTCTCTCTCTCTCTCCCCTCCCTCCCTCTCCCTTTAAATCAAGTTAGGGACGCAGATCCATAAATCGAAAGGGAGCGAGTATGTGGGAGAGACAAAATGATGTGCGAAGAGGCGAGAAAGATAGGAAAGTAAAGAGTGAGCAAAATGGACGAGAGCGTGATAGAGTGAGAAAAAAGAGAGGGAGAGAGTGAGAGAAATAATATAGAGCAAGAGAGAGAAGAGACCCACGCAAGGCCGCTCCCTTCACCGCAGTATACACATTGAAACAGACAGAATACATTACAGTACAGAGAGATAATGTTAAAGGGAGGAAAAGAGAAGGATAGAGAAAAAAGATAGGGATAGAAATAAAGCGGGGAAGGAGAGAAATAAAGATAGGGAGAGAGAGAGTGTGTGAGAGAAAGAGAGAGAGAGAGAGTGAGAGAGAGAGAAAGAGTACACATAGCGTGTGTTTCCTTGTCGGCCCGCCAACCTTCTCCACAGCAGCACACGGCGGGAGAAATATACATCGCGTGTATGATACTCTCGAATGTTCTTTCTCTCTCGCCTCTCTCTCTCACTCTCTCTTTCTGTCTCTCCATCCCTCTCTCTCCATCTCCCTGGTCAACCACCACATTCGCTGTGTGGTGTTCTGTGTCAGTTTGTTTGTTAGAAAGTTAATCCATCACACACAACAGCGGGAGAGAAAGAGAGAGAGAGAGAAAGAGAGAGAAAGAGGCAGGGAGTGAATGTGAGAGAGAAAGAGAGAGAGAGAGAGAGAGAGGCATAGCAAAGTTGTGTAACACACTAGCTGCTGCAGTACAACATAGAAATCTTTCTCCAGTCTCCCTGTCTCACTTTCTCTGTACAATACCATACATACATGGCAAAGCAACTCCGTGTATTATTATTATTAACTCTCTCTGTCATCTGTGTAACATTTCTGTGTAATGTGTCTTGTTGAGAGGACTGTGTACATAACAGCTGGTGAAAGTTCACGTGACAGAGTGAGAGAGAAGATGGGAAGGGGAGAGAGACGGAAGATAGGTAGGGGTGTAATGTATACAAGATAGGAGTGACCGATAAGTTTCTTATACACATGTCTCATGAGTCTTGTCAGAATACAGCTTTCGCATTTACTGCAGTACAACTACACATATTACATCAGTCAGATATGTCTGTATTCATTTGATATTGTGACATTGTGTGTGACTTCAGTAAACGCGATAATCATGGCAGAACAATGTTTGGGAGAGAGAGATAGTGGGAGAGAGAAAGTGAGTTGACAAGAAAATAACGAAAGTTACAAGATGACCGACGATCGACGATTTTCTTTCTACTTTACTCGTCATGTAAAGACCTTTTTAGAGACCAAAATGTGCAATATTTCTCTGTCGTCGCGGTGAGAGAGGGACTAGCAAGGCAAGTAAAAACCCAGCATACAGACCTAGCAACATGTATTATTTTGTGGTGCTAATATATTGAAAATGGTCAAATTATAGAAGGGTCATACTCATAGTTAGAAGGTGGCAAGGTGTGGTGAATTATACATAATGCGTGTTTGTGTGATGCATCATTCTTGGATGCCGAGGTTAAGTGGTGAATGATAACAATTCTGGGATCACCACACGGACAAACCTAAACCGTTATAACTGGGGTTAGGAACGTACCGTTATTGGTGGTATGGGTGGTGGGGCACAGCTGTTACACAGCCACTCCTCCGAGGGAAGATTATTCGGATCCAGGGGAGGTTCACTGTGGAGGAGAGGGACATTAGTTCGATGGGAAATGAAATAGTATAGTGCTATTTGCCGTAGAAAGTTTTTAGGAAATTAGGACCCACAGTCTGGTGTATTGCGTTTACATTACTTACCAGCAGTGATAATGGTAGGCCGCAGGACATTTTTCACAACAAATGAGACCTCCTCCCTCCCGGCAGTAACTACAAAAATCATTATTTGGCTTGGCTCCCTTTCCCTTACCAATCCCTTCGTTTACATGGTCAGTCGGGCCACCAGGGGGTGCTATCAACTTGGCAATAACCTGAGAGAACGGTCATACATGGATTAGGGATAACATGATGTCATGTTAAAATATGGGGTAATGAGCCATATTTAGAAGGAGGGTGATTTAGTGTTTAGGTGGTCAGTAGTGCCTTACCTCACTCAGTCCATCTGCACCATTTTCATAAGAAATATTCTCCAATGTCGTGAATCCTTTATCTTTTTTAGACATTATGTCGCTATGAAAATAGGTCAAGTTAATAAATTATGACGAACTTTACCGAGATCAAAATACAGCATCTTAAACAATCAAAAACATTTTAATTATCCAATTATCTTATTAACCAGATGAGATAGAGACATAATTCCGGCACCTACCCCCACTAATGCGAGGACGCTGATAATTTTAGTGCCCTTATTTTTGTCTCTACTCCTTTCCTAAGAGTAGTTACCTTTTTTATTAAAAAGGGCGTGGCCCGGAAATGACCTCCCCCCAACGAGTATAGCTGTAAACTTTTTTTTGGTGTTTCAGGAGGTCCCTAGCTACCATTTAGTGAAGGAATTAGCTTGCCCCCCAAAAATATGAGGTCAAGCCGTATTTTGACAATAATTCAATAGATTATTGGGAGAGAGAGCGAGAAAATAACGAAAGTTACAAGATGACCGACGATCGACGATTTTCTTTCTACTTTACTCGTCATGTAAAGACCTTTTTAGAGACCAAAATGTGCAATATTTCTCTGTCGTCGCGGTGAGAGAGGGACTAGCAAGGCAAGTAAAAACCCAGCATACAGACCTAGCAACATGTATTATTTTGTGGTGCTATTATATTGAAAATGGTCAAATTATAGAAGGGTCATACTCATAGTTAGAAGGTGGCAAGGTGTGGTGAATTATACATAATGCGTGTTTGTGTGATGCATCATTCTTGGATGCCGAGGTTAAGTGGTGAATGATAACAATTCTGGGATCACCACACGGACAAACCTAAACCGTTATAACTGGGGTTAGGAACGTACCGTTATTGGTGGTATGGGTGGTGGGGCACAGCTGTTACACAGCCACTCCTCCGACGGAAGATTATTCGGATCCAGGGGAGGTTCACTGCGGAGGAGAGGGACATTAGTTCGATGGGAAATGAAATAGTATAGTGCTATTTGCCGTAGAAAGTTTTTAGGAAATTAGGACCCACAGTCTGGTGTATTGCGTTTACATTTCTTACCAGCAGTGATAATGGTATGCAGCGGGACATTTTTCACAACAAATGAGACCTCCTCCCTCCCGGCAATAACTACAAAAATCATTATTTGGCTTGGCTCCCTTTCCTTTACCAATCCCTTCGTTTACATGGTCAGACGGGCCACCAGGGGGTGCTATCAACTTGGCAATAACCTGAGAGAACGGTCATACATGGATTAGGGATAACATGATGTCATGTTAAAATATGGGGTAATGAGCCATATTTAGAAGGAGGGTGATTTAGTGTTTAGGTGGTCAGTAGTGCCTTACCTCACTCAGTCCATCTGCACCATTTTCATAAGAAATATTCTCCAATGTCGTGAATCCTTTATCTTTTTTAGACATTATGTCGCTATGAAAATAGGTCAAGTTAATAAATTATGACGAACTTTACCGAGATCAAAATACAGCATCTTAAACAATCAAAAACATTTAAAAACTAACACAATCAAATCTAAACTAAAAACCATATCAAACATTTAAAAACGAATCACAATTATTGAACCCGGTTCTATGACCAATGACCATTGACCATGCAACACTACGTAATAACTAAAGAAAATTCTAGAATTTTGTATTAAAGTGAGAGGTGCACGAAAACAGAAGTTGGAATAATGTCTAAAGCAACTGCTTGTTACATTCCTTGGTGTCCAACTAAAAGTTTGGTGAAAAGATGAT
>AVPN01000343.1:16693-33172 GCA_000695325.1 Pleurobrachia bachei | reverse complement strand
ATTAGGACACTTTCCTGACCTCTGTGGGATTTGAAAATTAGCTCACGTGATTCAGCGTATCAAAATTAGTCAGATACATTGATTTTCGCTTTGATTTGAGTAAGTTTCAATTTTGGCGTGAATCAGCCATGGGGTGGCTGATTCACGCCAACGTTTTTTTTGTGAAACGTTGGCGGAGATCAGCCATGACTGGTGGCTGAATCACGCCAAATAAAATTTTGTGTTTTTTTTCTTTGAATCTTTTTTTCTTTCTTTAATTTTTTTCTATTAAAAAAGTTGGCGTGAATCAGCCAGGGGATTGCAGCGCATTCCAACAAAATCGCTGAAACTCAAATTTTGCGACGATTTTTTGGAATTTTTGACCAAGCGAAGGTTTCAATTTTTTTTAAACGAGTTTCATTATGAGGAAAACCAAAACTGCAATGCCAAATTACGCGCAAAATGGAACGCGCTATAAAATACCGACACGCGCGCTACGATTTCGGCAAACCGGTTTCGCGAAATTTTTGGTCGTCTTTATAAAGACGACCAAAAATTTTTAGTTTTTACCAAATTTTGTCCTTATTTTTCTGCCTTGGCTTTAGCCCTTAGCTCTTATCCCACTCCCCAGTTCTGTAGCATATGCCGATTTTATAAACTGTTCCAAGGGTGAGATTTTTCTGGACACACTGGGTGGAGTCTACAGTCCATTTCAAGCGATTGGACAGTTAGCAAAAACACCCTAGTTGCGGTTTTGTTAACCATAATGGCTGTAGAGTGGCGGTAGAGTGTACACCTCTTGTAATGGAATTCATGATTAGTATGCCACCTTTTCGACCAACTGATTTTAAGTAGTTTTTACTGAAGTTTAAGATAAACCATTCTTTTAGGCAGATGAAGACGCTGATTTGTCTCTTCGCACTGGTAGTTGCCAGTTATGGCGACTACCGTGAGAAACTGGGGATGTTCCTTCACGATTTCGATGAGCTAGCCAAGGACCATATTTTCATTGGAAACGTTGCAAACTTTACCAGTCCCTCAGCTGCACTTTTCTACGTTCGTATAGAGATGCCTGGGAGTGGGAAGGTGTTCCACGCCTCGCTCCGTCCCCATTTCGCCCTGTTTCACCCCGATCTCGAGGTTCACCATAGGACTGATGAGGGACTCAAGAAGGTGACAATCGATAAAAACGAGTGGCTGGAGGGGGAGCTGATGAACGAGCCCGATAGCAGGGTCCTGATCCATCTCAAGGGTAATGTTGTAACTGGAACCATCCTTACTGGCGAGGGAGAGAAATACTACATCGAGCCATCCCACCGACATGTCAAAGAGGCACATGATTTCCACATGATATCCTACAAGCACACCGATGTAAAGTTCAACATAACCGGATCGGATGGAGGCCACTTCTGCGGGCACGAGTCCCATACTGACGAGAAGGTGGATGCCAACCATTTCATGTTCTCTGTCCCATCTAACAATCAGCAGGGATCAGATTACATCAAGTACAGGAAACGGAGGGCAAGTGATGAAGATGTGAAGAACAGGTGCGGTCTGGCACTGATCGGTGATTACAAGTTCTATACCGAGGTTAATGATGGCCAGGAGAGCGCTGCAGTGGAGTACATGATTGGGATTATCCAGCAGGTTGATCCCATGTACCAGACCCAGTCCCTGGACCCTGATAATGGGGAGGAGTGGAAGGATTACGGGTTCCTGATCCAGAAAATTGAGGTCATTATGACCCAGTCTTATTCTGAGGATACTACCTCCTATAAACATACACCCACCAATGAGAATGATTATCCCGGAGTGTCGGATCTACTGAAAAGTTTTGCGTACGGTAAATGGGATGACCACTGTTTGGCCCATCTCTTCACGAACTACGACTTTAACGGGGGTGTCCTTGGGTTGGCCTATGTGGCTTCTTCAGCCATGAACAGGGTTGGTGGGGTGTGTACCAAGACGTACAAGGACGGCACGGGCAAGACGCGGTACCTTAATGTGGGACTTACAACATGTCAGAACTATGGACGATCTCTCCTAACCTCAGAGCTGATCTACGTTGCAGGTTGGTACAGATGATATATTATAAGATGTAGGATACTCAAAATGATATGGATAACTGAGTAGAAAGAGGTATATATAGACAGTCGGTGAGCCCTTTAGCTACTAGTGAATCAGACATGTTTGCATCATATGAAGGTATCAAGAAAGGTGTATGTCTGTAGAAACAACACAAGTGTCATGTTGACACATAGAACCATCGTGCAGCAACAAACACATTACCAAATGCTGTTCACTTTTGCCTAGCATTTCTGATTTCACAACGCATTAGATGTTAATACACTCCATTATATCTATATAAATGATGAGATCATGGTCAGGATTAATGAGTGAGAGTAAAAGTGAGATGAGTAGCCAGAGAAGATATTAATTATCATGTTCCGATACCATTATACCCCTCTCCCAGGTCACGAGTTCGGGCACAACTGGGGAAGTTCCCACGACTCTGATACGAGTACTGAGTGTGCTCCCAGCAATGACAGATTCCTTATGTACCCAGCCGCTGTGGATGGATCTCAGGGAAATAATAACAAGTTCTCACCCTGTTCCAAACAGGCCATCAATGATGTAAGTTGGGTTAGAACTTATTTGGCGACATAGACACCTTGTGGGATCGCACCAGGTGTCTATTTCGCCAAAGAACTATTATTTTGTACCTCAGCATTTCAATTTGGCTGGTACCTCAATCCTCATGAACCATTCGATCCTTTTTTTGCTAAGTGATATCACATTACATCTCTCTAGTCTCTACATTAGAACAGCACGAGCCAACACTCTATCCAGCTGGGCACAGTGTACCCTGTCTCTTTTTTCACTCACTGGTCACCCCATCCCGAACTAAACATACCGTGCACCATATCGTGAGAGAGTACAGGGTAGGTGGGAGAGAAAACGAGGGGATATCATACCCAATTCTTCCAGGTGCTGGTAGCCAAGTCAGATGTATGTTTTGTCTCTGCCTCTGCGGCTGTGTGTAACAACGGTTATGTGGAGGAGGGGGAAGAGTGTGACGCTGGGGAGGACACTGACTGCTGTGTTGGCTGCAAATTCACATCTGGCTCCACTTGTGAGGTGAGAAAGTAAATTGCCTAGCTGTTTTACAAATTTAAAGGAGGGTCAGAACATAAACAGTAAATTCTTGCTCATATCTCATTATTCAGAATCTACCCATTGTATGTGTATAATAATGTATAATTTATATACTTGTCGTAATTCGTATCCCAAACCCCCCCCCTCCCCCCCCCTGCATAGATCCTATCCGACTAATGACCACCTATTTCTCTCTCAATCTCACATATATCTCCCTCCCTGCAGCCTGTCAACTCAGATTCGAAATGCTGTGTGTCATGTCAGCTACAGGCAGAAGGCACTATATGCCTAGAAAATATCAACACAACCCTGAGTCGAGACTGCGTTCAAACTATGAAGTGCAGTGCTGACGGGTAAGTTAGCTGTTGCCCTGTTTACCAATATAAAGGATGGTTAGAAGTTAGAACCCTTGTCGTGTCCGACCTT
Organism: Pleurobrachia bachei; assembly: GCA_000695325.1. Lineage (NCBI taxonomy): Eukaryota > Metazoa > Ctenophora > Tentaculata > Cydippida > Pleurobrachiidae > Pleurobrachia > Pleurobrachia bachei. The sequence goes on along the minus strand of AVPN01000343.1, from coordinate 29,611 downwards.
TTCCCTCAGGATCAGGGTTAAAACACAACAAAAGGGTGATTTATTATTACTTAATCCTTTAATCCCCTATCCAGGCAATGTAACCAAAAGGGTGATTTTGTTGAAAATGTAGAGTGCTACGATAATGGCCTGTGTACTGGGGGAGAGTGCAAGGATAAATGTGAACAGAAGAATAAGATAGCATGTCTATGTAGCAGTGCAGAGAATATTGTAAGTTTTAAGAGGGGTTCTAGAGGGTTTAAGAGGGTTCTTCTTTCCTGGGATTGTCGGCCCGATATTTTCGAGTTTGGGAAACCCTATCAAACTATCGCGACAACGTAGTAAAGGGTTGTTAGTCGAACTTGTTACTTGCGAGAAGTATGTTCTGAATAAGGAATCTTATAATACTGTAACTGATGTGTAATACACATCGTGTATGGTGTGTGATGACAGGGATGCTATTGGACTGGGCATTGTACTCTACATGACTACTACTACTACTAACACCCCCCCTGTAGTGTAAGATTTGCTGCCAGGACACCGTTAACTCAACCTGTGAGCCACTAAAGGAAAACAGTGTATCGGTTGGTAACCTGACCGATGGTAAACTGTGTGGAAACGGTCACTGTAACGTGGGTGTCTGTGTGGTGGGAGCTCAGGACATTCAGGAGAGGATCTGGGAACTCATGGACGAGATTGATGTGAATATGGTGTTGAGATGGTTCAAGAACAATATTGTTTTTACAATCATCATATTTACCAGGTACGTTACCATGATTACCCCAGGTGTGTGTGTTACCATGGTTACCATTACAAGTTTTTACATGTTATAATGTTGTTGAGAAATATAGCTTCTTTTCTTCAGTATTTACTCAAATGAAACACTGAGTAGCTACATCTCATTTTACACTCTATATTTCCAGTATATTCTGGATTCCTATCTCCATCTTCGTGGACTGGCTGGACGACAAGTATGATCTGGGGGTGCTTGATGATATCCTGGGCTCTAGTGATGGAGAGAAACAGGTAACAGCATTTCAGACTTGTGCATAGACTTGTACTACTGCAAGTCTTGTAATGATGGAGATGTTAATGTAATGAAATAGAAAATGGCTATGTTCAACTCCTCTCTCTTTGTAACCCTCTTAGCATTTGTAATTCCTTTGTGATGCAGTTCGAAGAGGGACGAGCTCTAAACCCGGACAAAATGACAGACATAACATCCACTGTGTGAGACAGACAAGCAGACGGACAGACAGACAGACAGACAAGGTAGAGAGAGACACATACATCCCACGTTATATGCTTCTAATTTCCCAGAAGGAAGACAGGAAAAAGTTGCTAGATGAGACTTCGACGACCGTTTAAAAAGAAATTAAATGTATTGAAGCATAAGTAAGAATTAGCGTGTTGAATTAATGTTGCATGAAACACTGGGATTTATTAACCCTTTGAGGCCCAGAGGGTCATATATGTTTGTGGTTGAAGCATTTTGTGTGTGTGAAAATTTACCCATCATCCTAGCTGTTATGTTGATCTATGCTCTCATATTATACGCTCTCATGTTTTGTTTTTGAACGTTTGCTTTTCACGTTCTCCCTCACCAGGATTTTCAATTGCAATGTTCACACGATTGTATACTAAATTCGCGCTTCATTTACCGAATATGTGTAGAAGATCATTCGGCTTAAAAATCAATTCCACATGTAATCTGACACTTGCAGCTGATACCAAGGCATAAAGCGCGGGTTCAGGAAATATAATCTTGTGGAAGTTGTGCATGATAATTATGATTTCTCTAACACCTCCTCATTTCAGATTCGGACCCCAAGTGGGGGAAAGGCTCCACTTGTGAGGTGAGAAAGTAAATTGCCTAGCTGTTTTACAAATTTAAAGGAGGGTCAGAACATAAACAGTAAATTCTTGCTCATATCTCATTATTCAGAATCTACCCATTGTATGTGTATAATAATGTATAATTTATATACTTGTCGTAATTCGTATCCCAAACCCCCCCCCCTGCATAGATCCTATCCGACTAATGACCACCTATTTCTCTCTCAATCTCACATATATCTCCCTCCCTGCAGCCTGTCAACTCAGATTCGAAATGCTGTGTGTCATGTCAGCTACAGGCAGAAGGCACTATATGCCTAGAAAATATCAACACAACCCTGAGTCGAGACTGCGTTCAAACTATGAAGTGCAGTGCTGACGGGTAAGTTAGCTGTTGCCCTGTTTACCAATATAAAGGATGGTTAGAAGTTAGAACCCTTGTCGTGTCCGACCTTTTCCCTCAGGATCAGGGTTAAAACACAACAAAAGGGTGATTTATTATTACTTAATCCCCTATCCAGGCAATGTAACCAAAAGGGTGATTTTGTTGAAAATGTAGAGTGCTACGATAATGGCCTGTGTACTGGGGGAGAGTGCAAGGATAAATGTGAACAGAAGAATAAGATAGCATGTCTATGTAGCAGTGCAGAGAATATTGTAAGTTTTAAGAGGGGTTCTAGAGGGTTTAAGAGGGTTCTTCTTTCCTGGGATTGTCGGCCCGATATTTTCGAGTTTGGGAAACCCTATCAAACTATCGCGACAACGTAGTAAAGGGTTGTTAGTCGAACTTGTTACTTGCGAGAAGTATGTTCTGAATAAGGAATCTTATAATACTGTAACTGATGTGTAATACACATCGTGTATGGTGTGTGATGACAGGGATGCTATTGGACTGGGCATTGTACTCTACATGACTACTACTACTACTAACACCCCCCCTGTAGTGTAAGATTTGCTGCCAGGACACCGTTAACTCAACCTGTGAGCCACTAAAGGAAAACAGTGTATCGGTTGGTAACCTGACCGATGGTAAACTGTGTGGAAACGGTCACTGTAACGTGGGTGTCTGTGTGGTGGGAGCTCAGGACATTCAGGAGAGGATCTGGGAACTCATGGACGAGATTGATGTGAATATGGTGTTGAGATGGTTCAAGAACAATATTGTCTTTACAATCATCATTTTTACCAGGTGTGTGTGTTACCATGGTTACCATTAGATTCAAGTTTTTACACGTTGAGAAATTGACGAAATAGCTTCTATTTTTCAGTTTTTACTCAAATGAAACACTGAGTAGCTCTGAATTTACACACAAACTCTTCCAGTATATTCTGGATCCCTATCTCCATCTTCGTGGACTGGCTGGACGACAAGAATGATCTGTGGTTGTTGGACGATATCCTGGGCTCTAGTGATGGAGAGAAACAGGTAACAATTGTTCACCATTGTAGACTTGGATTTGTGGAGATGTTCTTGTAATGAAATAGAAATGGCTATGTTCAACTTCTCTCTCTTCGTAACCCTCTTAGCATTTGTAATTCCTCTATGTAACATATTTGTGATGCAGTTCGAAGAGGGACGAGCTCTAAACCCGGACAAATTGACAGACATAACATCCACTGTATGAGACAAACAGACAGACAGACAAGGTAGAGAGAGACACATACACCCCACGTTATATGCTTCTAATTTTCCAGAAGGAAGACAGGAAAAAGTTGCTAGATGAAACTTCGACGACCGTTTAAAAAGAAATTAAATGTATTGAAGCATAAGTAAGAATTAGCGTGTTGAATTAATGTTGCATGAAACACCAGGGCTTTAAACCTTTGAGGTCCAGAGGGTCATATTATATGTTTGTGGTTGAAGCATTTTGTGTGTGTGAAAATTTACCGATCATCCGAAGCTGTTATGTTGATCTACGCTCTCATATTATACGCTCTCATTTTATACGCTCTCATATTTTGTTTTTGAACGTTTGCTTTCCACGTTCTCTCTCACCAGGATTTTCTATTGTAATGTCCACACGATTGAATACTAAATTCGCGCTTCATTTACCGAACGAGTGTATAAGATCCCCTTAAAGGTTGACAAGATACCTAAAACTTTTCGTATATTATATATCGTCTTATTTTGATTTATCATTAATTTTCAGCCTTTTTTCAGAATTTTTTGTCGGCTAGAAAAAAAATCGAAATAGGGGGTCTACCGATATTGTCAGCACTGGTTTCACTGGGCACACTCACTGCGTCTCGCAATTTGAAATTCACGTTTCCGGTTCCTCAAAAGATAGCTACTTGATCTTGGTTGCGTTGGATTGGTCTCAATAAGACCTTTCCAACGCTACCAAAACGGTTTCTGTATCTCATCAGGAACCGGAGATATTCCAGTATCAATTTTAAAAAGGGAACACTCATTTATCAGTAGACCCCCCTTTTTGCACATATTTCTAGCCGACAAAAAATTCTGAAAAAAGGCTGAAAATTAATGATAAATCAAAATAAGGCGATATACGAAAAGTTTTAGGTATCTTGTCAACCTTTAAATCAATATGTTACACCACATATCATCTGACACTTGCAGCTGATACTATTGTATGAAGCGCGGCTTTACGATTGGAATCGTGTGGAAGTTGTGCATGATAATTATAATTTCTCTAACACCTCCTCATTTCAGATTCGGACCCCAAGTGGGGGAAAGACCCGAGACGTCCGTCTATACCCAGACTTACAACAGGATACTCGTTTGTAATAGAATTACACACACTCTTCCAGAGAAGGAGAGAGAGACTGTCTTACTGCGTTATAGTTTTTCGTTTCCATAGCTTCTCTCATACACATGCACGCAAAAAGAGAGTTAGGCGGAGTTAGGAGGTGTGTTAGATGAGAAAAAGATTGAAAAATAAGAGAGAGAAATGATGAGTGTGTCATGTACATACATGTTGAGCTGGCCTTGAGAACTTTGAAATCTATTTACAAATGTGTAATATTTTATTGGGTAAAGAAAAGGAAGTCTTATTTACTATACACCAAATACAAAGGAGTGAGAGAGATTTGCTATTTATCAGATTTATTATTTTCTGTGTGTTTTAGTGGTTTGTATATTAAATATTTAACGTTTAATTCCAAACAATGAGATCGCGGCCAATTCTAATTCGTTCCCGTATACAACTATCACTATTCACTCTCTCTGTGGGCCGCCCATCCACCCAGACAAGATGTAAAGAGAGAGAGGGAGAGAGTGTGTGAGTTGTGACTCGATTACCATCCAACAATACACAGTACTTCCTCTCCCAATTAAAAGCAAAACACTTCTCTCCACCTTCCTCACATTCGAGCAAGGAGAGAGATGGAGAGATGGAGAGACTTTCTGAAAGAGAGAGAGAGAGTGAGAGATGAGAAGTGAAATAGAAGAAGATGGAGCAGTGTTTGTCTTGTACACGGGTGGAACTTCCTTGCTAAAAAGCTTCCTCACCACACAGAGATAAACACTGTCCCAGAGAGAGAGACTGTGTCCTTTATTTCCTTTTCAAGCTGTTATAACAATAAGTACAGATCCAAATAGACGGAACCCGCGGTGACACTGAAGTAAGGTTGAGCGCGCGATCTTGCTTGCGCGCAGCGAGATCGGGCGGCAGCTGGGTCCAACTTGAAAGGAGAGTGGAGTGTGGCACGGAGTGAACAGTCTCCAGGTGTGGAGTGGGTACCGTGTCGGGGTGTGTACACAAAGGGGAGAGCCATTGAGGCATGAGAATGGAGGAAACAGAGGGCTTTATCGCCGTGAGAGTACAGAATTCCCGTACTATAAGACAACTGCAATGAATCGAACGCATGGTGACTGCTAAAATGCTTGTACCAGTTATAGTGTAGCCACAATCATGATCACACTAAGCAACGGTTTCCAGAGCAACCGAATGTGCTAATACAAATGAGCTATATGTTTGTGTCAATGTGAACTGCCGGTGATTAGAAAGAAGCTGTGGGATGTCTCTCTCAGCTCTCTCTTTCAGTCTATGCAGGAGGTCAACTCACAAGAGCTCATTAAATCTTTCTCGTTTTCTTTTGCTAACCGTCCATGTCTTCCTTTGGTGAGCGGCTAAAGGCTCGACGGAGGATGCAGGAGCAGAGTTTCAGGAACATGAAGAGAGTGAGACAGAAGAACATGCGAGTGATGCATCAGTTGGATTTTCAGTTTCGGGTCCTAGACAATGAGAGAAAGGTGCAGTAGTTTATTGTGCTCATTTGACTATGGAGAAGTGTTTTGCTTTTAATTGGGAGAGGAAGTACTGTGTATTGTTGGATGGTAATCGAGTCACAACTCACACACTCTCTCCCTCTCTCTCTTTACATCTTGTCTGGGTGGATGGGCGGCCCACAGAGAGAGTGAATAGTGATAGTTGTATACGGGAACGAATTAGAATTGGCCGCGATCTCATTGTTTGGAATTAAACGTTAAATATTTAATATACAAACCACTAAAACACACAGAAAATAATAAATCTGATAAATAGCAAATCTCTCTCACTCCTTTGTATTTGGTGTATAGTAAATAAGACTTCCTTTTCTTTACCCAATAAAATATTACACATTTGTAAATAGATTTCAAAGTTCTCAAGACCAGCTCAACATGTATGTACATGACACACTCATCATTTCTCTCTCTTATTTTTCAATCTTTTTCTCATCTAACACACCTCCTAACTCCGCCTAACTCTCTTTTTGCGTGCATGTGTATGAGAGAAGCTATGGAAACGAAAAACTATAACGCAGTAAGACAGTCTCTCTCTCCTTCTCTGGAAGAGTGTGTGTAATTCTATTACAAACGAGTATCCTGTTGTAAGTCTGGGTATAGACGGACGTCTCGGGTCTTTCCCCCACTTGGGGTCCGAATCTGAAATGAGGAGGTGTTAGAGAAATTATAATTATCATGCACAACTTCCACACGATTCCAATCGTAAAGCCGCGCTTCATACAATAGTATCAGCTGCAAGTGTCAGATGATATGTGGTGTAACATATTGATTTAAAGGTTGACAAGATACCTAAAACTTTTCATATATCGTCTTATTTTGATTTATCATTAATTTTCAGCCTTTTTTCAGAATTTTTTGTCGGCTAGAAAAAAAATCGAAATAGGGGGTCTACCGATATTGTCAGCACTGGTTTCACTGGGCACACTCACTGCGTCTCGCAATTTGAAATTCACGTTTCCGGTTCCTCAAAAGATAGCTACTTGATCTTGGTTGCGTTGGATTGGTCTCAATAAGACCTTTCCAACGCTACCAAAACGGTTTCTGTATCTCATCAGGAACCGGAGATATTCCAGTATCAATTTTAAAAAGGGAACACTCATTTATCAGTAGACCCCCCTTTTTGCACATATTTCTAGCCGACAAAAAATTCTGAAAAAATGCTGTAAATTAATGATAAATCAAAATAAGACGATATATGAAAAGTTTTAGGTATCTTGTCAACCTTTAAATCAATATGTTACACCACATATCATCTGACACTTGCAGCTGATACTATTGTATGAAGCGCGGCTTTACGATTGGAATCGTGTGGAAGTTGTGCATGATAATTATAATTTCTCTAACACCTCCTCATTTCAGATTCGGACCCCAAGTGGGGGAAAGACCCGAGACGTCCGTCTATACCCAGACTTACAACAGGATACTCGTTTGTAATAGAATTACACACACTCTTCCAGAGAAGGCGAGAGAGAGACTGTCTTACTGCGTTATAGTTTTTCGTTTCCATAGCTTCTCTCATACACATGCACGCAAAAAGAGAGTTAGGCGGAGTTAGGAGGTGTGTTAGATGAGAAAAAGATTGAAAAATAAGAGAGAGAAATGATGAGTGTGTCATGTACATACATGTTGAGCTGGTCTTGAGAACTTTGAAATCTATTTACAAATGTGTAATATTTTATTGGGTAAAGAAAAGGAAGTCTTATTTACTATACACCAAATAGAAAAGAGTGAGAGAGATTTGCTATTTATCAGATTTATTATTTTCTGTGTGTTTTTCACCAAACATATAATTTATAAATTGCAAATTAAGGTTTGTTACTCTAGCCGGCCAATTCTAATTCGTTCCCGTATACAACTATCACTATTCACTCTCTCTGTGGGCCGCCCATCCACCCAGACAAGATGTAAAGAGAGAGAGGGAGAGAGTGTGTGAGTTGTGACTCGATTACCATCCAACAATACACAGTACTTCCTCTCCCAATTAAAAGCAAAACACTTCTCCCCACCTTTCTCACATTCGAGCAGAGAGCTAGAGAGACTTTCTGAAAGAGAGAGAGAGAGTGAGAGATGAGAAGTGAAATAGAAGAAGATGGAGCAGTGTTTGTCTTGTACACGGGTGGAACTTCCTTGCTAAAAAGCTTCCTCACCACACAGAGATAAACACCACTGTCCCAGAGAGAGACTGTGTCCTTTATTTCCTTTTCAAGCTGTTATAACAATAAGTACAGATCCAAATAGACGGAACCCGCGGTGACACTGAAGTAAGGTTGAGCGCGCGATCTTGCTTGCGCGCAGCGGTATCGGGCGGCAGCTGGGTCCAACTTCAAAGGAGAGTGGAGGGGCACGGGGGGAACAGTCTCCAGGTGTGCCGTGTGGAATGGGTAGCGTGTCTCAACAAAGCGTGTCGGGTGGTGTCGAGGGGGAGCCATAAGAGTGGAGGAAACAGAGGGTTTTATCACCGTGAGAGTTCACGTATCAGGACAACAATGAATCGAACGTCTGGTGACTGGTAAAATGCCTGTAGTACTACTACAGGCTGTAGTCACAATCACACTTTTTAGCGGTTTCCAGAGCAACCCAATGTGTCTACAATGAGTTATGTTTGTGATAATGTGAACTGCCGGTGATTAGAAAGAAGCTGTGGAATGTCTCTCTCAGTTCTCTCTTTCAATCTATGCAGGGGGTCTTGACTCACAAGAGCTCATTAAATCTCTCTCGTTTTCTTTTGCTAACCGTCATGTCTTCGTTTGGTGAGCGGCTGAAGGCCCGACGGAGGATGCAGGAGCAGAGTTTTAGGAACATGAAGAGAGTGAGACAGAAGAACATGCGAGTGATGCATCAGTTGGATTTTCAGTTTCGTGTCCTAGACAATGAGAGAAAGGTGATTTTATGTGCTCATCCTATCAGGCCAATGCTCTGACAGTACTCATCTGACCATGTATTTCTCATCTGTACGAGTAGTTCAATTGTTAGTGAATCTAGTGACCATGTAGGGGCGCTCTTTGTTACCGCCCCTTGTTACCCAAACTTGTGTGACTCACACCGCGTTTTATTTGAGAGGGTTAGGTTGACCAACCACAAGCTAGTCACATGTAACTAGCTTGTGGTTGGATTATAATTACAATATTAAAGGCATGTTTCTACTGCTACACTCCCTAAGATTGTAGTAGGTGCAATGCAATGGACAGTACTCAGTAGCAGAACCTAAGACAATAGCCCCATGTGACTTTATTATACACCAATTCAAGCTACACACACATTACACAATCTCTTTCTCTCTCCCTACCTTTCTCTCTCTTCCTACCTCTCTCCATCTCTCCCTCTCTCTCTACAACTTCCTTACTCCAGGCCCGTTCGAATTGTTTCCAGAAGGAAATGGAGCAATTGGAGGAGAGTATAGAGGGGTACAGGAAGGAGAGAAAGGTGGTACAAAGGAACATCATGATGCTACCCGATCACGAAATGAATAATCTCATTAGATCTACTGAAGATATCAATTGCCTCAAAAACTCACTCCTTCGACTTATGCAAGTATGACAACAACTGCTTCAGTGTACTACAGCTACTCCCTGAATAAGTCCAAAAAATATCCCTTACTTGCCACCCAGACTCAGAACATTGTCTTGACAGGGTTACCCGACACTATTATAGTGTTAGATATGGCATGGATTGGAGTATAATACTCCAATCCATGCCATATCTAACTCCAATCCATATCTAACTCCCGACCTTACTCCTTTCTAACTGAAACTCCCAGGACGTGGACAATGAAGACATCAATATCAAGAAATTCCGTCGTCTGCCCCGGGGCGCCTTCCTACCGAAGATATCCCTGGACCCCCAAATACCGCTCAAAATGATAGACAGAGACTTGAAGGACCTTAGGAGATTCAACCACTTGGAAGTCCGGGACAAGCTACTCGTCAGGTATTGACACAATGATTAATGTTGGAATGAATTAACTTGACTACACAATGTCCTGACTAAAATTCCGTTCCTTTTGCAGTCGTTTCAAGCCGGTTAATACTCGCTCCCAAACGGCCGCTAATCTTGAAGAACCAGCAGAACATTTGGGCCTATTCCGGGGATTCACTTCTGAAGGAATTTCGAAAACAAGGTAATATTTTACTCTCTAGCGACTAGACAGACATTTTATCAAATCATCTCTCTCTGATATGCATGATCTGACATAACCCTCTACTTATCTGCATTGCACTGACAGCTTAAACTCATTCCCTTAGCCCCGGTCGAGTGAGAGATTCGCTTCCCAAATTCAACAAACTCTCGTAAAGTTAAACTGATCGAGCACCATTCTCGGGGTGTGATTGTGCAGTGAAGCCAATCTGATTCTGACAGATATGTCATCTCTATAAATACACATGATCTTCAGACTTGAGCAGAAAAGTTTTAGGTATCTTGTCAACCTTTAAATCAATATGTTACACCACATATCATCTGACACTTGCAGCTGATACTATTGTATGAAGCGCGGCTTTACGATTGGAATCGTGTGGAAGTTGTGCATGATAATTATAATTTCTCTAACACCTCCTCATTTCAGATTCGGACCCCAAGTGGGGGAAAGACCCGAGACGTCCGTCTATACCCAGACTTACAACAGGATACTCGTTTGTAATAGAATTACACACACTCTTCCAGAGAAGGCGAGAGAGAGACTGTCTTACTGCGTTATAGTTTTTCGTTTCCATAGCTTCTCTCATACACATGCACGCAAAAAGAGAGTTAGGCGGAGTTAGGAGGTGTGTTAGATGAGAAAAAGATTGAAAAATAAGAGAGAGAAATGATGAGTGTGTCATGTACATACATGTTGAGCTGGTCTTGAGAACTTTGAAATCTATTTACAAATGTGTAATATTTTATTGGGTAAAGAAAAGGAAGTCTTATTTACTATACACCAAATAGAAAAGAGTGAGAGAGATTTGCTATTTATCAGATTTATTATTTTCTGTGTGTTTTAGTGGTTTGTATATTAAATATTTAACGTTTAATTCCAAACAATGAGATCGCGGCCAATTCTAATTCGTTCCCGTATACAACTATCACTATTCACTCTCTCTGTGGGCCGCCCATCCACCCAGACAAGATGTAAAGAGAGAGAGGGAGAGAGTGTGTGAGTTGTGACTCGATTACCATCCAACAATACACAGTACTTCCTCTCCCAATTAAAAGCAAAACACTTCTCTCCACCTTCCTCACATTCGAGCAAGGAGAGAGATGGAGAGATGGAGAGACTTTCTGAAAGAGAGAGAGAGAGTGAGAGATGAGAAGTGAAATAGAAGAAGATGGAGCAGTGTTTGTCTTGTACACTGGTGGAACTTCCTTGCTAAAAAGCTTCCTCACCACACAGAGATAAACACTGTCCCAGAGAGAGAGACTGTGTCCTTTATTTCTTTTTCAGGCTGTTATAACAATAAGTACAGATCCCGAATGACGGAACCCGTGGTGACACGCAAGTAGGGTTGTGCGCGCGATCTTGCTTGCGCGCAGCGAGATCGGGCGGCAGCTGGGTCCAACTTGAAAGGAGAGTGGAGTGTGGCACGGAGTGAACAGTCTCCAGGTGTGGAGTGGGTACCGTGTCGGGGTGTGTACACAAAGGGGAGAGCCATTGAGGCATGAGAATGGAGGAAACAGAGGGCTTTATCGCCGTGAGAGTACAGAATTCCCGTACTATAAGACAACTGCAATGAATCGAACGCATGGTGACTGCTAAAATGCTTGTACCAGTTATAGTGTAGCCACAATCATGATCACACTAAGCAACGGTTTCCAGAGCAACCGAATGTGCTAATACAAATGAGCTATATGTTTGTGTCAATGTGAACTGCCGGTGATTAGAAAGAAGCTGTGGGATGTCTCTCTCAGCTCTCTCTTTCAGTCTATGCAGGAGGTCAACTCACAAGAGCTCATTAAATCTTTCTCGTTTTCTTTTGCTAACCGTCCATGTCTTCCTTTGGTGAGCGGCTAAAGGCTCGACGGAGGATGCAGGAGCAGAGTTTCAGGAACATGAAGAGAGTGAGACAGAAGAACATGCGAGTGATGCATCAGTTGGATTTTCAGTTTCGGGTCCTAGACAATGAGAGAAAGGTGCAGTAGTTTATTGTGCTCATTTGACTATGTATTTCAATTTCTCATCTGTACGAGTAGTTGAATTGTGAATCTAGTGACCATGTAGGGGCTTCCTTTGTGTGGCTCACATTGCATTTTATGGTATCGACCCTCCATGCCGACCGTCGGCAGGGAGGGTGGTAGATAGAGGTTAAATTTCCTGCGTGCCGACGAAATTGTGAGCATCATTTGATTGAAACTCACCTGGTTTTTACCGTAAAACCCAACCCTAAAACAGCCCTAACCTCGAACCCAAACAATAACCCTAACACTACTAAGGGAATATAAACCAGTGAACTCTCGTTTCCGGCCTATCGGCCGAAATCTCGAGTTCCCATGAGAGGTGAGTTAGTCTCCGCCCGGACTCTAACTCACCGAAAATAGTGCTCTCTCATCAACTTGGCATTCCTCTCTCTACCAATGACGCCGCCATGTCTTCCCGCCTTTTTCTCTCTACATGAAGTGAGTTTTAGTCCGGACGGAAAATCGAAATTCTCCACAAAAACTCACATGTATTTTCCCGCCCTTTCCCTGTCACTCTTGTTCCCTTCGAGTTCGAGTTCGAGTTATCGTCCGTTCGAGTTTCAGTCCGGTACCCCGTCAGTCAGCTGTACCACGGCTACAATTTTTTTCAATATTTAAAAAAAAATTGGGTGAGCATTGGTTAGGCAAAGATCTATCCTCACAAGAAAAATCAAGGTCAAAACTCAAAGTTCATTTTTAATTTTTGG
>AVPN01000343.1:0-15189 GCA_000695325.1 Pleurobrachia bachei | reverse complement strand
GGGAATATTCCAATTTTATAGGGACTGCAGTAGGGGAATATTCCAGGGAATATTCCAATCTTATAGGGACTGCCGGGTTATTTTCCCAATGAAATCATGTTTAGAACAGTAGAAAATTTGGAAAATCCATATCCATGACTGCAGCAAACAGTATAATTCCTGCAGCAAAACGAGCCCCTAAAATGAAAATTCCAGGCATGAAAAAAAAATCGGGACACCGGGATGGTACCACTACCATTGCTACCTGTCACAGACGCTCGATCTCGATCGCTCTAGGTTTCAACTGCCAATGTCACCAAAGAACAACCATGCTCATATGGGGATGAATTAACTTTAAGTTTAATACTCTGACTAAAATTCCGTTCCTTCCAGTCGTTTCAAGCCGGTCAACACTCGCTCCCAAACGGCTGCTAATCTTGAAGAACCAGCAGAACATACAGGCTTATTCCGGGGATTCACTTCTGAAGGAATTTCTAAAACAAGGTGATATTTTACCAGACAGATATTTTATCAAATCATCTCTCTCTGATATGCATGATCTGACATAACCCTCTACTTATCTGCATTGCACTGACAGCTTAAACTCATTCCCTTAGCCCCGGTCGAGTGAGAGATTCGCTTCCCAAATTCAACAAACTCTCGTAAAGTTAAACTGATCGAGCACCATTCTCGGGGTGTGATTGTGCAGTGAAGCCAATCTGATTCTGACAGATCTGTCATCTCTATAAATACACATGATCTTCAGACTTGAGCAGATATGAATATTGGGGAAATAATAGAAGAAAAATAGTCGTTTCTCACTATTTATCTGAACTGTGTTATTAGCAAATCAACAAATGTACAGAATTAACCTCCACTTTTAAAACTTTCCCTGATTATTTGTCTCACTGTAAACCGTTAAATCCTAGAAAAAAAACACTGCTCAAAACCTGTTTAAAAATCCACCACTCAACTCACTCGCACACCGAAACACAATGTTGTTGAGTAAAAACCCAAACAAGAAACAGCAGTGTTCCCTGGTCAGGCCTCGCCCTGACAGATGTTTCCTGGTGTTGTTGGTTCACAAGATCGGACAATGACACTCTCCATGCGTCAGATGATTGTGTGTGTGAAATGCAATTAAAAATGTTCACGTTGTTTGTGATCTCGAGAGATCTGTGGAATATCCTCCTCCACACCGCTCTCTCTCCACAACTCTCTGAATTGGATTTTTAGAGGAAGCTCTGGAGGATCTCGACAATGGCTGATCCACAGACAAGGAACAGGAACAGTCCAACTAGATAGGGTCCGACAGAGGCTGCTTCCTCCTTGGGCTGAAAATATATCGAGGGTTAGATTACTCAATACTCGTTTATAATGGTTAGGTTCAATAAAGAGGTGCATGTTGAATGACTTGAAAGGAATAATATGAGCCTAAGGTGGGTAAAGAAAGGGAAAAGTTAAGCTGTTAAACAATATGTTCATAACTATTTTATTTCAGTCTCGGTCTAGGCGAGACAAAATTTGGTTCATAAATTGCATTGATTCACAAAGAAAAATTATGTAGTCGAGAAGGTGGTAGTCCTTTTGACTACCCAGACCCCTTTCATTACAGAGCGTCCAGACTACCTTAGATGAGCGATACCACCTTTCTACCTACCAGGCCAATGGTCTGACAATTTTCTACTGAGAAAGAGAAAATATTATTCTCTAGGGTGTAATGGTGACAACCCCCATTACCATGACACCCTACCATTGCTACCTGTCACAGACGCTCGATCTCGATCGCTCTAGGTTTCAACTGCCAATGTCACCAAAGAACAACCATGCTCATATGGGGATGAATTAACTTTAAGTTTAATACTCTGACTAAAATTCCGTTCCTTCCAGTCGTTTCAAGCCGGTCAACACTCGCTCCCAAACGGCTGCTAATCTTGAAGAACCAGCAGAACATACAGGCTTATTCCGGGGATTCACTTCTGAAGGAATTTCTAAAACAAGGTGATATTTTACCAGACAGATATTTTATCAAATCATCTCTCTCTGATATGCATGATCTGACATAACCCTCTACTTATCTGCATTGCACTGACAGCTTAAACTCATTCCCTTAGCCCCGGTCGAGTGAGAGATTCGCTTCCCAAATTCAACAAATCGCTCGTAAAGTTAAACTGATCGAGCACCATTCTCGGGGTGTGATTGTGCAGTGAAGCCAATCTGATTCTGACAGATCTGTCATCTCTATAAATACACATGATCTTCAGACTTGAGCAGATATGAATATTGGGGAAATAATAGAAGAAAAATAGTCGTTTCTCACTATTTATCTGAACTGTGTTATTAGCAAATCAACAAATGTACAGAATTAACCTCCACTTTTAAAACTTTCCCTGATTATTTGTCTCACTGTAAACCGTTAAATCCTAGAAAAAAAACACTGCTCAAAACCTGTTTAAAAATCCACCACTCAACTCACTCGCACACCGAAACACAATGTTGTTGAGTAAAAACCCAAACAAGAAACAGCAGTGTTCCCTGGTCAGGCCTCGCCCTGACAGATGTTTCCTGGTGTTGTTGGTTCACAAGATCGGACAATGACACTCTCCATGCGTCAGATGATTGTGTGTGTGAAATGCAATTAAAAATATTCACGTTGTTTGTGATCTCGAGAGATCTGTGGAATATCCTCCTCCACACCGCTCTCTCTCCACAACTCTCTGAATTGGATTTTTAGAGGAAGCTCTGGAGGATCTCGACAATGGCTGATCCACAGACAAGGAACAGGAACAGTCCAACTAGATAGGGTCCGACAGAGGCTGCTTCCTCCTTGGGCTGAAAATATATCGAGGGTTAGATTACTCAATACTCGTTTATAATGGTTAGGTTCAATAAAGAGGTGCATGTTGAATGACTTGAAAGGAATAATATGAGCCTAAGGTGGGTAAAGAAAGGGAAAAGTTAAGCTGTTAAACAATATGTTCATAACTATTTTATTTCAGTCTCGGTCTAGGCGAGACAAAATTTGGTTCATAAATTGCATTGATTCACAAAGAAAAATTATGTAGTCGAGAAGGTGGTAGTCCTTTTGACTACCCAGACCCCTTTCATTACAGAGCGTCCAGACTACCTTAGATGAGCGATACCACCTTTCTACCTACCAGGCCAATGGTCTGACAATTTTCTACTGAGAAAGAGAAAATATTATTCTCTAGGGTGTAATGGTGACAACCCCCATTACCATGACACCCAGTTACCATGACAACCCCAGTTACCTTGACAACCCCCGTTACCATGACAACCCCCGTTACCATGACAACACCCAGTTACCATGACAACCCCGTTACCATGACAACCCCCGTTACCATGACAACACCCAGTTACCATGACAACCCCGTTACCATGACAACCCCCGTTACCATGACAACACCCAGTTACCATGACAACCCCGTTACCATGACAACCCCCGTTACCATGACAACACCCAGTTACCATGACAACCCCGTTACCATGACAACCCCCGTTACCATGACAACACCCAGTTACCATGACAACCCCGTTACCATGACAACCCCCGTTACCATGACAACTCCCGTTACCATGACAACCCCCTGGTTACCTTGGAGACGAGGCCCCTCTTGTTGATGTTGCTGTCGTGTTTGGCATTAGCCTGTTTCATCCTCTGCAAGGCGGCCATCGTGTTGGTTGGAGAGCTATAGAAGAGAAGTAGTTCGGGTTAGGAAGAGATAGAGATAGGATTAGTTGCACAACAGAAGTTGAAGGCGAGGTCAAGAAAGAGAAACTCATACCATCTTTCTCAGAAAGAGGGTATGAGGAGAGGGCATTAAAACGTTGAAATATGCTCAATTCCAGGTGTCATATAACATGACATTATATGCGTTCGCTAATGGATTCTTCAACAGTTACTCAGAGGTGCTGTAAGGAAAATGCATTAGAGGGATGTCATTTGAACATATTCAAATGGTAAAATGGTAAAATGTAGGTCAGGGGAGATGGGCACAGGGGATATGGACAAATTAATTAATGGAGATAGTCATGGTGGTGTTCCGTCATATTAGCCACCCGCACAGCACCGCCCACGACGTCTTAGACAACACTTACTGCTGCGGGCAGCCAATATGACGGAGCACCACTAAAACATAGCTGGAAAAGCGGATGGAAATAAAGCATTCTGGTAGGATAAAGATCAGGTAGAGAGATAAAGAGAACAGGGTCAGAGCTAGTCGAGGACAGCTTCGTAAGGGGACTGAATGCCATATAAAAAGTGAAACAAGTGTTTTTATAATACGATACTGAAATAAATATCTGACTACCACACTGTATATATATACAAAGATGTAGGGAAGTTTGGTACACAGAAAAGCATAATAATTAGACCGTTAGCAAGAAATACAACACTTTATTATAAACGCTCTCCCTCCTTCACTCTCACTCTTTCTCTATCTCTCCCTCTCTCTCTCTCCTCTCTCTCTCTCTCACTATCCCTATCTTGCGACACGTGTACACACAAGGTGACGTGTATAACAGAGAGTCTTCACTTGCTACGTGTATAATTGTACAGCACGCACAGAGCTTCCATTACACTCAGAACAACAAGGAAGCACAAACAGGATGAGGGACCAGGACCAGCAACACGAGAGGGGGCTCTTTAGAAGAAGGGGGTTGGTAAAGACAACACAACGCCACGTCACTCTACTCCCTCACTCTCTCTCTCTCCTTCTCTCTCTGTATCATCACATGTGATGTATCAGGTGACCAGCGCGGCACAAAACACTAGGCAGGTCAGGTGTCATGTGGTATATCACGTGGTAGATGTGCAAGGAAGAGAGGGACATGTGACCACTGACCACGTGATAGCAGTAGCAGCTGCTCCGGGTTCGCCAACAACATGATACTGGAGTTCTTAAAGAAGAGTAAGTAACTTACTCTTAACTTGCAGTAAGTGAAATGAAGAACCAATCCAGTTAAATGGTAATATCAATCAATCAATCTCACCCTTGGCTGAAGTTCATACTGAAGCCATCATGGTGTCATCCTCAATATCTGAATATGAAATATCTCTCTGCAGAGCTCTGCTAAGTGCTATCTCATTTCTCCCTCCCTGTTCCCTCTTTCTCGGCTCCCACTCTCCCCATTTCTCTAACACAAACCGCTATGGCGAAGCATACAATATAACTAACAGAATGACCCAGACCGGGCAGCCTGTTTATAAGCCCTGGCAATGCCCCGTGGGTTGGCATGTGTCATGTAAACTGCTCCCTCCACACACCTCCCCACAGTGTTATTATATCCCCCGGTGATCTGAGTTGGGTGGATCCTAAGCTTTGCCGCTATCCTACCCACCGTCACTGGATCATTCTTCTGTTCCCGCACCACAAACCTCAACCCACTGAGAATGTTCGCTAGAGTTATCCGACTGATAACCGTTAGTTCCTCCTTCGCATAAACAGTTCCATCCTTGAATTTATCAAGGTACCCCCCGTAGAATGGTGTACTGGAGGCAGGCAGCTGGTTCAGCAGTGATCCCACATCAACCACAGTGTCCTGTTTGAGAATCACCAGGAAGTCCCAGTTAAAGCGAGTTATAATCTCCTCCAAGACGCGGAGTCGCGGTCGCGACAACATATATCGTGTCTCTATTGTTTCAACCATATCTCCGTGACTGTCGGACTCTAGGGCCAGCTTGTAGGGGATGTAACCCTCGTAGAGGGGTGAGGTGTACTCGAGGGAGAATTTCCAGGTAACGTCCAGCTGCTTTCCTGGAAATGGAGGTTTGTAAGCTGTTGTTGGAAGATTGGATGAATAAGTTCAATGGATTTTAATATTAAAATTGTCTGAGCTTTGAAAGCTCAGCTTTCGATATTCTTTGTCCGGGTTGAGAGATCTGAGGTTATAAGTGATTTGTGAGTGGTGATTGAGGCCGGCGGTGATGTGATTGAGGCCACAAGGCACCACACTCACCTCAAGGTTATAAGTGATTGACTCGATAACTTATAAAAGCTATGGTTGAGAGCTAGTGGCAACTATATAATACCAGTATTGTTTTTCAGAGGGGCTCTCTGCAATAGAGAAAGACTGTGAGGAGGTTACTGTGACTCAGACAACCATCAAACCATTATATTATAATGGGGGTACTGGTATAATACTACAAAGGAGTTCCCTTGGTTGAGAGAGGGTGGTATTGTGAGCAGCATCAAATATAATCCCCCTAATGGAGCTGAATAGTACATCACCACATACGGCATACCCCCTCCTTCTCTCTGCTCCCAATATTAGCTGTCTGGTGCCGCGACCCCATCTGAGGGCACTGTCGTTGCGAATCAAATGGGGTACATGGCGCCGCCATACAGTTCATTACCTGAGCCAACCGAACCAGGAAATACTGGTCGCTGATTGGCTGATTGGCTGATAACCAGTCACGTGACCTAAATACCGAGTTCTGATTGGTTCCTGCTCCCTATATTACCTGAGCAGGAGTGCCACTTGTGTAGCATGGGCCCCTCTCTGTACATGTCTCTCAGCTGGGAATCCTCATCATGCGTCACCACTACCATCAAGATACGGGGTAACGCTGCAGGGCAGGGAATAGATGTTTTAGACAATTATAAGAAGAAGGGTTTATGAAGACCTTCATAAAGGGGTTACTGAAACTTTCAGTAAAAATTTAAATCGTTTACGAGAGTACGTCTCGAAAGAAACTTCTTTTAAGCAGATACGACTAAGAGAGAAAGATCTGCCATAAATGCAAATTTATGAGAGAGAGAGAGAGAAAGAGGGTTAAGGGTGACACGAAAACTAGAACCGTTTACTTGCATACTTTTAACTTGAAGACTTGAAGAGGAACTAGTCAAATTACGATTTTTGTGCCTCCCTCTCATCCCTGTCTCAGACAATTTTTGACAGATTCGCAAAATGCACTCACCGAGTGACCCAGTCGGTGCCCGGATCCCTTAAATTGTCTTTCTCTATCTTTGTCTTAGTTCTCTACACTCTCTTCTTATTGTCAATTAACTCTCCCCAATCCCCGTTCCCTCCTCCGCTCCCGTCTCTAACAAAGCTCTATATAATGGCAAAACTCCAAGAGTTCTTGATTTCACAATCTGGTGGCAGCTGTGATCTGACCAATCCTTCGCAATATATACTCACTGTGGGGGTAGCACTGAACTTTCCGGAAGGGTGCCGTAGGGTTGAAGCTGAGAGGGCGATCAACCTCACCCATGGAGTGTCGTATAAACAGGAGGAATGAGACGAAGAGAACGAGAAAGAGGACATGATGTTTCTTTACTTTCATCTTGCCATGTAAACTAAATAGGAGGTATAGCATTAGAGTTGAAGTGGTAAACAAAGGGAACATTTGTAGTGGAGACAGGGAGAAATTGATTTCTTTTGACGTATTATCGGAGTTTTTTGGCTAGAAATTAATATTTCACGTCATTGAATTATTGTTTAGGTAAACTGATATGCCAAGATACTGTCAATGTCTTATTCCGTTGCTGACTCGGTAGCCAGTAGGTAACGTTCAGACACGTCGCCTACTGAATCAGGCGACAGGCAGCACTCAACAGCACTAAAGCACGGAGTAGTCAGTGGAGAAGAGAGTAGAAAGGGGGATGAAACGGAGCAAAGGGGTGGGGGAGCGAAGGGGTGGGGGGTAAAAAGGAGGGTGTCATTAAAAAACGGTTCTATTGAAATGCTGTATTTTCAATTAATAACAAGAGAACTGAACAGCTCTTCCATAGAACACACATAGAGCGCGACGTGTTAAAGAGAGGGGTCATCATGGTGGTGTGTAGTCTGATTATCAGGACGTGGTACGATGTAGAGGTATCACGAATTTATCAAAGAAGGGTGAGGTATAAGCAATATCTTGGTCTTGGAAGGCAGAGGGAAATAGGCCAATATCCATGAGGAACAGTCGGCCAACCTGGTCGAGAGGAGAGGGGGTTATTTTATACAGTTTATAGTTTATACTGTCAGCTAGGGAATACCTTTATTTAGTGGATTCACAGGCTAACTATCAAGAAAACTAGAGTGGGAAAGCAACGCTCTGATCACATAACTGTTTAGTTTGTAAACAGAAAAGTTGGTTACGAACTACGAAGTCACCCATGTAATTATGTAAATTGCTCCGTGAGCTATATATTTCATTACCAACCGGAAAAGTGGACATAACTTACATTCCCTTGTGATAGTAGAGGTGCACCCAGAGCACAACTCCATTTAGCTACGGGTGGTGTTCTGGGAAGCTTGTTGGGGTGCTGGGGATCAATTGCTAGGAGAGGGGCTGCTGACTCCTCCGTCCAGTCAATAACTGAATCAAACCATCCAGGCCAACGAAGCAGTGTATTTCTGTCCTGAAGGAGGGGGGGTTGATTCTTGAGAGGGTGGTGAGAGAATGTTTATATTCATTCAATCTCAACCGCATATGTTTCGAGTACTTTCGATAGATGCAATCATCTTCCCTCGATTAATATTATATCTTATTGGTCGTCGACTATAACCCCACAAGTATGCAATATTGAATATTGGATTGCTTACTCTCTCTCTCTCTCTCTCCTATAGCAGTAGCTTATATTAACAAATTTGAACACGCTAATAGAGATATGTGTGTGAGGTTATTACCTGAATTCCATCAATAATAATATCAACCACAGCGGGTAGACACGAGACACTCTGTACCAAATGATTGCTGAGAATATTCAACATCCCATCGCACCCCTGTGGTTTATCAAGTACCAACACTTGCACACTAACACTATGCTGAGAGAGGTGTAGTGCAGCAGTTAGTGCCACTTTACCCCCGTCCCCACTTGAGACCAACACCACTGCAACAGGCGGTTTGTTGTGGTTCTGAGGGTTAACCCGGCATGTTCCACCTAACAGCTGAATGGTCATCTGTGCCATTGCCATTCCAGCTACACTAACTACGTGACTGTAACTCAGACCACTATTAATAGCATTCTTGAAGACAGCTATACGACGTGATAAGGATAGCCCGACTACTGGAATCTTTTCGTCTGTTTGGAATTCGCCTGAGAAGGTGAATGTCCGGACTGGTGATCGGCGTAGCACCATCTCAGATGGTTTTATTTTCTCTGGGTTGTGATGACTAACATTCCCTCCCTCTTGTGCCCTCCATTCATCAAATATCTCGTCTTTTTGGAACAACTTGTTACTCGACGCAAAGTCGAAATCTGTGTCAATCCGGGAGACTGGAACTGAGAAGGCACTGCCCTGTAAGGAAAATTTAGTATTTTAGAAACCATGTGAAATAATTAAAACTGTCAGAAACAAGCTGATGAAAGCTGAAGCGGAAGAGAGCTCGAAATCGTTGTGCTGTTACACCGCCGTGTATGAACAATACAACGAAATCGGGAAAAAAAACTTTCCGAGACTGCAGCAGTGGGGGCGCGAGTAAAGTTGAATGCTAACACACAACACAAACCGCTTCGCGCGTTCCAGATATGTACCTTTTTGCGACCATCGTGTCTCTCAACAGGGGGCGGTGGTGGGCTCTGACGCTTCATTATGGAAACTGGTTTTCGGGACGAAAGGAGTGGTGGTGAGGGACTGCTGCTACTGCTGAGGGAATTAGATGTCAAATAATAGAAGATAATTTAACAATTTGTTTACTTTTGTGAAGGGTAAATGTATTGAGTTCATCATCTAGCTTGATTGATGCCAATACCTACTTAGTAGAGTCGATAAGAACACTCACCTCCTCCGATTTCAGTGAAAAGAGGACATGATGTTTCTTTACTTTCATCTTGCCATGTAAACTAAATAGGAGGTATAGCATTAGAGTTGAAGTGGTAAACAAAGGGAACATTTGTAGTGGAGACAGGGAGAAATTGATTTCTTTTGACGTATTATCGGAGTTTTTTGGCTAGAAATTAATATTTCACGTCATTGAATTATTGTTTAGGTAAACTGATATGCCAAGATACTGTCAATGTCTTATTCAGTTGCTGACTCGGTAGCCAGTAGGTAACGTTTAGACACGTCGCCTACTGAGTCAGGCGACAGGCGTCAGCACTCAACAGCACTAAAGCACGGAGTAGTCAGTGGGGAAGAGAGTAGAAAGGGGGATGAAACGGGGCAAAGGGGTGGGGGGTAGAAGGAGGGAGGGGTAAAAAGGAGGGTGTCATTAAAAAACGGTTCTATTGAAACGCTGTATTTTCAATTAATAACAAGAGAACTGAACAGCTCTTCCACACATAAAGCGCGACGTGTTAAAGAGAGGGGTCATGGCATGGTGGCGTGTAGTCTGATTATCAGGAGGTGGTACGATGTAGAGGTATCACGAATTTATCAAAGAAGGGTGAGGTATAAGCAATATCTTGGTCTTGGAAGGCAGAGGGAAATAGGCCAATATCCATGAGGAACAGTCGGCCAACCTGGTCGAGAGGAGAGGGGGTTATTTTATACAGTTTATAGTTTATACTGTCAGCTAGGGAATACCTTTATTTAGTGGATTCACAGGCTAACTATCAAGAAAACTCGAGTGGGAAAGCAACGCTCTGATCACATAACTGTTTAGTTTGTGACCCGAAAAGTTGGTTACGAACTACGAAGTCACTCATGTAATTATATTGCTCCGTGAGCTATATATTTCATTACCAACCGGAAAAGAGGTCATAACTTACATTCCCTTGTGATAGTAGAGGTGCCCCCAGAGCGCAACTCCATTTAGCTACGGGTGGTGTTCTGGGAAGCTTGTTGGGGTGCTGGGGATCAATTGCTAGGAGAGGGGCTGCTGACTCCTCCGTCCAGTCAATAACTGAATCAAACCATCCAGGCCAACGAAGCAGTGTATTTCTGTCCTGGAGGGGGTTGATTCTTAGAAGGGAGAGAATGTTTATAGTACTTTCGATATAGCTAGAGATGCAATCATCTTCCCTCGCTTAATATTATATCTTATTGGTCGACTATAACCCCACAAGAATGCAATATTGAATATTGGATTGCTTAGAGTAGCATATATTAACAAACTTAAACACGCCAATAGAGATCTTTGTGAGGTTATTACCTGGATTCCATCAATAATAATATCCACCACAGCGGGTAGACACGAGACACTCTGTACCAAATGCTTGCTGAGAACATTCAACATCCCATCGCACCCCTGTGGTTTATCAAGTACCAACACTTGCACACTAACACTATGCTGAGAGAGGTGTAGTGCAGCAGTTAGTGCTACTTTACCCCCGTCCCCACTGGAAACCAACACCACTGCAACAGGCGGTTTGTTGTGGTTCTGGGGGTTAACCCGGCACGTTCCACCTAACAGCTGAATGGTCATCTGTGCCATTGCCATTCCAGCTACGGCGTTAATTTTGTAAGGCGATTTGTGTCTTTCCTGTGCGTCTGGGATGAAAAATGATGCCAAAACGTGTCATTTTCCTCATCTTTCTGCATCGATTAAGCAGGTTATAAACCTCCCTTACTTGAGCGGTTCAGAAGTTAGCCGAGGTCACGTGACCAAAATTCAGACCAAACGGTCTAACGCAACCCTTCGGACGAATTTGGGCCTGAGCCTCATTTTGGTGCATGTTGGCATCCTAACGGACACCTGTACGAAGTCTGGAATTCCAACTCCAAAATCTCAAAACCATCTTAAGGGCCATTTAAGCCCATTTTTGGCGTTTTTCAATTAGCGATAATTAACGAACCAAAAATTTTTCGGACCTAAAATAAGCGGTATGTGTACCTCCATTATCATATTTTAGCATGTGAGAACTTTCACTGAAATCAGAGGAGGTGAGTGTTCTTATCGACTCTACTAACTCTTATAGTCAACTCTTAAGAAATCTACAGAGTAAGAACCGTAGCCTAAGGTATTGAATGCCGTAAAGAATCTATGAAGTGTAGATCCTTTTGGCTTTTGGTCTTGAATCATGAAATCGGTTGTTGACACTTGACAGGTGAAGCACTCGAATATTTAGAGGTCACTACTATACTTTTATATATTTACAGGGAGTGACCCTCATTGTACCTACAGCATGTAGCTCTTAATTTAACTGACCTTTCCTTTCGGGAGGGTTTCAAATCGAGTATTTCCAGATCTGCGACCTCGTAACTAAACAAATCAATTTTGCTGCACTGCAATGATGATTTTGGTTATAATACATAAGTACTATATATTGCTGATTGAAAGATCCTGATCAGATCTCATTATGATGATTGAAAACTAGTTTAAAAACAATGAATCAGATCACTAACCCGTCTGTCTGCGGGTGTTAGGGAGAGGAGGGAGGATGTGAGAGATGATACAATTCCTTCCATAGATTCCCCATTAGTGAGTTGGACTCTGACATGTGCTCCCTGATAATCCGCTGACATCTGATCACTAATCTAATAATATGTACAATTAAATGAGCAAGCAAAGCAAGTAGACATGAATCCGTTCAGGACTGATTTCCATTTCTATAATAGCTTTTAGTCATGTTCATATTTCTCTGGTGCGATCAAAGGTATCTCCACATATAATAATTTGAATACCACCCTGGAGAAAAGTTCATACTTTTGCACGGAGCGGGGAAAGCAGTGTCAAGCGACTCTAGATAAGGGGACCTTTAATAAAGAGACCTTTCCCTTGAATAAGGGCCCTTTCTTTTGGATAGGGGACCTTTCTTTTGGATAAGAGCCCTTTCTTTTGGAGAAGGGCCCTTTATTTTGGATAAGGGCCCTTTCTTTTGGAGTAGGGCCCTTTCTTTTGGATAAGGGACCTTTCTTTTGGATTAGGGGACCTTTCTTTTTTGATAAGGGCCCTTTCTTTTGGATAAGGGGACCTTTATTTTTTGATAAGGGCCCTTTCTTTTGGATAAGGGACCTTTCTTTTGGATAAGGGGACCTTCCTTAATCCTTTTGGATAAGGGCCCTTTCTTTTGGATAAGGGGACCTTTCTTTTGGAGAAGGGCCCTTTCTTTTGGAAAGGGGGACCTTTCTTTTGGATAAGGGCCCTTTCTTTTGGATAAGGGACCTTTCTTTTGGATAAGGGGACCTTTCTTTTGGATAAGGGGACCTTTCCTTTGGATAAGGGGACCTTTCTTTTGGTTAAGGGCCCTTTCTTTTGGACAGGGGGATCTTTCTTTTGGATACGGGCCCTTTCTTTTGGAGAATGGCCCTTTCTTTTGGATAAGGGATCTTTCTTTTGGATAAGGGGACCTTTCTTTTGGATAAGGGCCCTTTCTTTTGGATAAGGCGACCTTTCTTTTGGATAAGGGGACCTTTCTTTTGGATAAGGAGACCTTCAATTTTGTTGTTATGATGGGGCACGCAAACTGTAGTCATCACTTGGCAACCATTTGGATATGGGGACCTTTCTTTTAGATAAGGGGACCTTTCTCGCGGATAAGGGGACCTTTCTTTTAGATAAGGGGACCTTTCTCTTTGATAAGGGGACCTTACTTTTGAATAAGGGGACCTTTCTCTTTGATAAGGGGACCTTTCTCTTTGATAAGGGGACCTTTCTCTTGGATAAGAGGACCTTTCTTTTGGATAAGAGGACCTTTCTTTTGGATAAGGGGACTTTTCTCTTTGAAAAGGGGATCTTTCTCTTTGATTAGGGGACCTTTCTTTTGGATAAGGGGACCTTTCTCTTGAATAAGTGGACCTTTCTTTTGGATAAGGGGACCTTTCTTTTGGATAAGGGATCTTTCTCTTTGATAAGGGGACTTTTATCTTTGATAAAGGGACAAACATGAAAAATATGAAGGTGCATGGAATGGCATCGGAAGCATTTCTAAAAGCTTTTCTTTTTTACTTGCGCCGGCTGCACCCTTTGTGGCAGCAGCAGCTAGCCTTCTGCTGCCCGAGTTGAGCTCGTAAAAAATGGCGGGTGCGAAAGATGGGATATACACGATGTGATCAGGAGAGGAGTAGCATCCGGGTGAGGTCTTTCAACACGTCGGGGGTGATGTCGAGGGCTGCAGAGGGAGTAGCACTGAGTGCAGCTCCGACTCACTTTCCCTATAAAAATCATCTTAGCAAAACCCCTTCTATTGTCTGATGTTGAAAACTTAAGTAACCAGTCCATGATAGAATTGCTGTTCCAGGTGGAATAACTCTTCACAGGTCGATTGTCAGGGAAGTGGTCCAGCCAACGGCCCAGCAGAACCTTGAACGTTTCAAACTTTTCAACACTACTTTAAACAAATTAATTTGAGGTGGTCCTTGTGGCTGCCTCAATGGCTGTTTCAGGCATGAATGATGACCCTGAGAATCAGAACAGTTCGGTGCGAAGATCGAAACGGAGGCTAATTCCTAACTCGAAGTATGTCGATGTCCCTATGTCAAATAATCCTTCACAGAACTCCAAACCAGCGCCTCCTGTCCCGTCAACTAATCTTCACACTACACAAGTAACTAATCCATCGGATCCCACTGCAAATGAACTGTGTAAAGCATGCAACAAGGATTTCGATCCCCTAACTTCACACCCATCACTGTTCTGTAACTCTTGCAATCTATGGTATCATTACAACTGTGCCAATATGTCTGAAGCAGAGTATGAAACGGCTGCTGCTGACCAGGAAGCAGAGTGGTTTTGTCATAACTGCTCAGGTATTCCTGATTTCATTCCAGCAACACCACTTACTTCTACATGGGGTGGTATATCCGGGCAAACTATCATGAGTGACCTTTCTTCAGCGTATTCTGAGATTGTCGGCTGGCGACCAAACCTTTTCAAGCTACCTAAAGGTGCCGCCGGACAAGCCTTTGTGACTGAAATAAACCGTCTAATCAATGCCTGGACTATCAAATCAGACCTTGAACAGGTGGCAATATTGGCTGTAAACACAATCGGCGCCCTTGTTCTCCAAAAGCCTGGTAAAAGGTCGACCCCCAAAGAGCACACCACCGCTCTTACTAGGAGACTTGAACTCTGGAAAAACGGACATTTCTTAGATCTATTGTCTGAGGCCAGAGCTATTCAAAAACAGATTCGATCAGGTACCCAGAGTAGCGAAAGCACAAGCAAAGGTTTTGCACGACTGATGCTCGCTGGAAAGGTGAATAAGGCCATGCGCCTTCTTTGCACATCACACTCTGCCCCGCTGGAAGTAACACCACAGCTAATCAGGGACCTCGAGAAGAAACACCCTCCAGATGCTCCTCTAAACAGAACCCACCTTGTGTCATCTCTACCTGCACCGGGTTTCGAGAGAGTAATCTTTGACAGTATCGATG
>AVPN01000342.1:0-15876 GCA_000695325.1 Pleurobrachia bachei | reverse complement strand
GCATTAAATCATGAATCTGCGCATAAATATGCAAATAACGGCTAAACGGTGCGAGATACGACTTTTTGTCTGGGGGACGACCCCCCATAAATCGACTATTTTGCGTCGAAATATGTCCATAAAAACGTTCTAGGACCAGCCAACTTCGATATATTCAAAAATTATGCATAAATTATGCATAATTAGCACCTTAATTTGATCAAATCATATTTTTATGCATCTAATAACACGCAGAATATTCGATTTATGGGGGGTCATCCCCCGGACAAAAAGTCGTATCTCGCACCGTTTTTGCTCAATTTTGTTTGCAAAAAGGTGGTGCTGTATGTATGTATGTATACAGAGCAATCGTTTGGACCCCCCTCGTAACTTTTGAACGGAACCATCGATCCACTTGAAATTTTGAACATTAATAGATATCATTGAGGTAGCTTTGTATAAAAAATTTCAGCTTCATAGCTTGTCGGGAACATGGTTAAATAGACGCCCGAAAAGGGCGAAAGTCGCATCCGTATGGTATACTGCACTGGCCCCCGACTCGGGCGAAATTAAATTTTCTGCGCATGAGTTTATCGTTTCAGATTTGATCTTATAATGTTCTAGGATGACCTTAGAAGGGGTAGGATGGTTTTTTCAATGCTGGGGGCTGTGCCCCCAGACCCCCCTAGGGCCACGGGGCACTTGCCAGTGCAGTGATAAAAAACTGCCGAGTATTGACAAGTCCCTTTGAATAGGTATCCACCCCTGAAATCTGGGAAAGTTTGGATTATGATAAGGCAGGAACCGACCGAAACAAGTAAACAACCAATCAGAACTCGTTATTTAGGTCACGTGACTGGTTATCAGCCAATCAGGAACCAGTATTTCCTGATTCGGACGGTTCCTACGATGAGGGCTATCAGTATCAAGGAAGATATTGTCATGATTTTTCTAATTGTTAAACTCCTAATTTGAAGTTTTTATCGCATCCTAGGGGGATGGAGCTATATGTGGCCGTTATAATTTCATTTCCACCCAATATTTTTATCTTTGGAGTTTTTACTGCCCAGTATTCGCCAGTTAGTGCAGCGGGGCGTGATATCAAAAGGGAGTGGCCCTCTTTGCTGATTTGGCAACTATAAAAACTGCAGTGATCGGCTAGCCCCCCCCCGTTTGATAAATGGGTGATGTTGAAATATAGTAATGATCTGGGAGAATTTCGAATCGGGGAGAACTTTCCGCTTAACCGGCTGTCTCGCCATCTTGCACTTGGGGTTAACCAAGAACCGACCGAAACAAGTAAACAACCAATCAGAACTCTATCAGAACTCGTTATTTAGGTCACGTGACTGGTTATCAGCCAATCAGGGGACAGTATTTCCTGATTCGGTCGGTTCCTAGCGTTAACCTATACACCTCTCACCATGCATTTGGGAATATAAGAGATTCATATTAAATCAATTATTTGGTAGTTATATGGTAGTTACATGACTGGTGGATATTTTGAAATCAGCTCTCATTCCCTTGTTTCTCAGCAAAACTATATTTTTATGCTGTCTGAGGAATATATTGTGACAATGTTCTTAGAACCTCGAAATAAATAGGGACAAGCTAATTGTTAACGCAACACATATAGTATGTGATTGCGAAGCTCTATCTTACCGCCGATACACACAAACAGGATACACCAGAATCACAGACGCGAAGAAATTCCTCCTAAAACACCCAGGTAAAGCAATTAGAGTATATGTATGAACAAGCACAAGAACTCAAAAAAAATCGAAACCGAAGTGGTATTCACTCAAACATAAGGCTCCTGGCAAATAACCACACAGGACATCTCTCTAATCCCGAGAAGAGCCTCACCCCAATCTTCTTCATATTGGAACCTAGCCAGATGGAAGTTCCATGCGAAGGGAGGGGGTGGGGGGACTCTTCTCTAGTGCCGGCGATATCGCGTTGCGATAGTCCCTAGTGGGCTTGCCGTAGGCAAGCCCAGGCACTCTGAGTAGTAGTAGTAGTAAGCTAATTGTTGTAAAATCCTTGTTGAGTAGTTACTCAACAATACAATCCGATAATCAAAATTGCCCCTTGAACCACAAAAAAGTTCCATGCCCAAATGTAGGGCCGTAAGTATATTCACCTGTTTCACAGGGAGCCCATTGTCCAGCAGGAGATTATCTTTTGACACGCTCCATCTGGTTCCTGCTGGGCCACCCTCCGCACCCATTATAACCAGAAATAACAGTATACTCACTACCATAACACTAAACAAGTTAGTTGAATAAGGATCGGTCAACATGTTTAGGGGTCATGTTGATACATTATGTGGGCGAGTCATTTGAGAGGTAATTTGGGCACGTTGACGCCCCCTGTGAGCGCCCCAGAAGGGCGATCCCCTCACACAAAGGGATGATGGGATTCGCAACGCCTCCATTGATCGAGGTCGTTGCATTATGGGGACTAAAAGAACAGACTATCTTACCGCCGATACACACAAACAGGATACACCAGAATCACAGACGCGAAGAAATTCCTCCTAAAACACCCAGGTAAAGCAATTAGATTATATGAACAAGCACAAGAACTCAAAAAAAATCGAAACCGAAGTGGTATTCACTCAAACATAAGGCTCCTGGCAAATAACCACACAGGACATCTCTCTAATCCCGAGAAGAGCCTCACCCCAATCTTCTTCATATTGGAACCTAGCCAGATGGAAGTTCCATGCGAAGGGAGGGGGTGGGGGACTCTTCTCTAGTGCCGGCGATATCGCGTTGCGATAGTCCCTAGTGGGCTTGCCGTAGGCAAGCCCAGGCACTCTGAGTAGTAGTAGTAGTAAGCTAATTGTTGTAAAATCCTTGTTGAGTAGTTACTCAACAATACAATCCGATAATCAAAATTGCCCCTTGAACCACAAAAAAGTTCCATGCCCAAATGTAGGGCCGTAAGTATATTCACCTGTTTCACAGGGAGCCCATTGTCCAGCAGGAGATTATCTTTTGACACAGTCCATCTGGTTCCTGCTGGGCTGCCCTCCGCACCCATTATAACCAGAAATAACAGTATACTCACTACCATAACACTAAACAAGTTAGTTGAATAAGGATCGGTCAACATGTTTAGGGGTCATGTTGATACATTATGTGGGCGAGTCATTTGAGAGGTAATTTGGGCACGTTGACGCCCCCTGTGAGCGCCCCAGAAGGGCGATCCCCTCACACAAAGGGATGATGGGATTCGCAACGCCTCCATTGATCGAGGTCGTTGCATTATGGGGACTAAAAGAACAGACGAAATAACAAAAAAAGAGATCCTATAGGATCTTTATGACATCATTACTCAAAAGTGCTCAAAATTCACATGATTTGACGCAAGCCCGCATCACACATAGCTATAAGATGTGTGAAGATCCGTGCTAAGCCTCGTGACAATGTTTCTCTCACAGCAATACGGCCTATTTTCAGAACTCTCTCACAATCTCACAGCTGTTAATAGAGTTGTGAAACACATTACAAAATACTGGAGAAGAGAAAAGATTCTGGAATAAAAGGAGGGGGCTACATTTAGCATGATAGTGCTACTATTATCATCAGGCTACTATAATATCATAGTGAGCGGACTATGCTTCTAAAATAGGATATGAAATAACGGAGTGGAGTTCTATGAAGTTACATAAATTATGACTATTATTAAAGTGATGAATAGAAGAACGGGAGAGATATAATGTGCGTCTACTCAACTGTTTATTTTGGGCAAATGTAAACAGACAAACGTGTCCATTAAATTATCATGTGCATATTATAATGTATAATCAACCTACTATCTGTTGTTTCAGCTCTAAAGGGAAGAACGAATTGGAGATGTCTTTAAACTGTGGGCTTGACTATTTGTACGTCGATGAGTTTGTTCGGAGTAGGAGACTTGACTCGTGACTAGAGATAACGAGCTATGGACAAGAAAGTGATATTATCGGTCAAACTCTCCCCCCGTGACTGCTTCCGTTGTATTTCACACTTTAACAATTCTCACTGGATTTCAAGTTGTTTTTAGTATTATAGTCTCCGATCAGGTCGGCTGATTAGCTAGACAGATCTACCTCTGATTGACAAGAAACAACAGCTTCTATGCGGCCTATTGTTTACTATGCGGCATTGGCGTAGATCATTTGATTTGACACTAGTATAAAGCCCCTGCCGACTTTTCACACTTACCTCGGGAATTAGTGAACTATGTTAATCAGGTTTAGCCTGGCCACTAACTAATATATACTGCCTCATAAAAATGCTGTTCTCTGTTATTCTGTCGACGTTGCAGTTTTGGTTCTATTACTGAGTATTTAGTACCTAATAGGAACCGACCTAATCAGGAAATACTGGTCCGTGATTGGCCGATAACCAATCATGTCTGGATTTGTTGCTCAAGACTAACCAACAAATGAACAAAGCCAGCCAACCAGGTAGTACCTCAACAGTTTGTGTTTCTATTCAGGAGATATGAAGTTTCTACTATTCGGGGTTTTATTGGTGGCAGTAGCTGCTGGATTAGACATCAAACTAGGTACGGATTCAATAGATAGAAACCATTATAGCGACTCGGATATATCCCCCTTGAACCCATCCCCTGACACCACCGCTTCTTCTCCCCTAGTCCCTTCGCTTCCCTACTCCCCTAGTCCCCAATGCATCATAATCAGGTCGGCATACATCCTATCCCCCAGTCCCCTGATACCTCACTACCCCCCCTTCTTCCCTGACTCTGTCTCATTCTCAGTTCCCTGACACTTTCTTATCCTCAGGTCGACATACATCAGTGGCTGAGGATCTCCTAGCAAGTGGGGACCCCTTCATACTAAACGCTCTACTGGGATCTGGTGACAAGAGCGATGTTCTACTCCGTAACTACGCCAACTCACAGTTTTACGGAGAGGTACGTACAAGGAATTAAACAAGGAATTGGAGCGGAGTTTTCGGTTTATTAGGGTGTGTCAGTGGACAGTGACACCGTGTCAACAGTGATAACATGCATAACTAAACAAGCCCTTTCAAAGCCCTTTCAAAGTATTCTACTCCTCAATACCCACTACTCCCCGAGCTACTTCCAACACCCAAGCTATACCCCAAGTACACTCTTCAACACCCTATCGTCCCGCAGATCCCCAAGTTTCCCCAAGTACCTAGTGTTCACTGTCCAACACATACTTAATACACACCCCAACCACACCCTTGTCCCTCTGCCCTCTCAGATCGAGATTGGAACACCCGGTCAGAGGTTCCGAGTTCTATTTGACTCCGGTTCTGCTAATGTTTGGGTTCCCTCCGAGAAGTGCCCCACAACCAATCGGGCATGTCAGGTAAGCCATGCAACTAGTATCTGCAGCTGCCGCCCCGATCTGAGCGCGTACTGATCTGAAAACTAAAATTGAATCTTAGGAGGTCTTAGCTAGTTAGGGCAATAATCCCATTATTCTTTCTCATCAAAACTTTCCAAGGCAAAACCCTCTTTATTTTTAACCTGATTAGTTTGTCTAGTAGATACTGAGTTGCAAAAAAGTCAGAAACTTTCGTGGGAAGAAATATTTTCAAGTTATAACACAATTTGCTTGAAAGTAGTTATAAAACACACATTTTAAACGTGATCATAAAGCAGTTCATCTCTATACTGTTTAGCTGGCGGCTGTAGTGCCCAAGCAAACTTGAGGTTAAACGAAAAGAGGACGGTGTAACAGATAAATGGTAAACCAACAAATACCACTCTAGAAAACACCCAAGCAATAATTATGGGATCAGGATTCTCGTTGAACACTAGTGCGTACAGTAGCTGGCAAAAGATTAAACTGTAAGCTATATCCTGTAGAATATAGAGAATCAGGGTGGTCACAGAAACTAAAACCAGAGCTTTTCCCGCGGTTCCGTTCTTCTCGTCGAGGGAGAGGTAGATGGAGAGAAGTAGGAGGGTGATGGTGATCTTTAGGATGGCGGGAACGAGGAAGAAGGTGTAGGTAAAGAGGTATTCCAAGAGCGCGTTCAGTGGGTCTATTCTTCAAACCATACCCAAAGTATACCAGTAACTAGCTGTTATAGTACTAGTGCTGTACCTACGCAAAGCTGCCCTCCTTTTTTGGGGCCCATTCTTCCCTAGTACAAAAAGTGGGTGATCCAGTTAACCTCTATATATGTCTAATATAGGTCTATATAGGTGTAATAATAACGAAACACTTAAGGGAGAAAACATACCCCGTCAGTTAGGTTTTGATAAGAGCCTGTAAACTAACACCATGCAAGATAATGATATGAAAAAGGATGAGCAAGTTAGAACGAGACACTCTTTTCGTGACTTTAGCACCAGAGTCAG
This sequence comes from Pleurobrachia bachei, assembly GCA_000695325.1. NCBI lineage: Eukaryota > Metazoa > Ctenophora > Tentaculata > Cydippida > Pleurobrachiidae > Pleurobrachia > Pleurobrachia bachei. The sequence continues at coordinate 9,543 of AVPN01000342.1, read as the reverse complement.
CACACCCCTTACAATGAAAAGTCAGAGTTATAACCACCAAGAGTGATCATTCCACCTGCTGTAGACTGCCTGTAATAGAAACAGAATATGTTTTGTTGAGTAAGGGGTCAGCAGAGATTCCTGTTTTGGCAATATACAGCTGCCCTATCGTCACACACCCAGTGTGGGATAATGTGGTACTGATTTCAAAATTTTACCAAAGTGATAACATCGGGTCTGTACTTTTTGATAGCGCTTTATATTATTGAGTATCAAACTTTATGTGGTACAGCTTTATGTGGTACAGCTTAGTAGGTACATAGTACGTAAATCACTATTACTTGTCTTTATTTATCCAGAAGGAGAACTGGGGAGATTCCAGAATCCCTTGAGATACCATGTTATCAAAAATAGGGGTCACTCCGCCCCTCGCAATGCTAGCAAACCCGAGACCTGTTATGGAAGTGATATAATAGTTTCAAACAATATAAACACCCGGGACAAAACGTGGTTTTACATACGTATTCTCTCAGATCCGGTTAACATTTACCGCCTACCTACCTATTATTCCATCGTATTTGGATGTGACCCAGACTCCACCGGGTTGCTCCATAGCCTCCCCAAAGGTCTGATCCTTAACAACTAGCGATCCAAGCTTGAAAGTGTCCTTTTGAGGAATACTTAGTTAATAATAAGGTGTTCTTTTTGGGAATAAATGTCGAGTTATATGTAGATAAATAATCTATAGGGAGGATTGCGACATAGACACCTGGTACGATCGATCCCCAGGTGTCTATGTCGCCAAAGGGAGGATGTTAGGGAGGGGGAGTTTGAAATACCTAATAACATTGTGCCATTATACCTTAGGGGGTAACGGTGTATAAGGTCCAAATGGGGCACGGAGCTTTTCTGAATCAGCTTTTCAAGACGAATCCAACGCAACCGGAATTATCTTTCGCGCGGCTAAAAATGAAAAAAGTGAACCAAACCTTCCCGATAAGATAAAAAGCTAATTCCGGTTGCGTTGGATTCGTCTTGAAAAGCTGATTCAGAAAAGCTCCGTGCCCCATTTGGACCTTATACACCGTTACCCCCTAAGGTATAATGGCACAATGTTATTAGGTATTTCAAACTCCCCCTCCCTAACATCCTCCCTTTGGCGACATAGACACCTGGGGATCGATCGCACCAGGTGTCATGTCGTAATCCTCCCTATAGATTATTTATCTGCATATAACTCGACATTTATTCCCAAAAAGAACACCTTATTATTAACTAAGTATTCCTCAAAAGGACACTTTCAAGCTTGGATCGCTAGTTGTTAAGGATCAGACCTTTGGGGAGGCTATGGAGCAACCCGGTGGAGTCTGGGTCACATCCAAATACGATGGAATAATAGGTAGGTAGGCGGTAAATGTTAACCGGATCTGAGAGAATACGTACGTAAAACCACGTTTTGTCCACAACCCAGCCATTTCTTGACCAGTTTGCAAAAAATTTTACCACGTATTTTAGTTTTTCCCGGGTGTTTATATTGTTTGAAACTATTATATCGCTTCCATAACAGGTCTCGGGTTTGCTAGCATTGCGAGGGGCGGAGTGACCCCTATTTTTGATAACATGGTATCTCAAGGGATTCTGGAATCTCCCCAGTTCTCCTTCTGGATAAATAAAGACAAGTAATAGTGATTTACGTACTATGTACCTACTAAGCTGTACCACATAAAGCTGTACCATATAAAGTTCGTTACTTAATAATACATATAAAGCGCTATCAAAAAGCGCAGACCCGATGTTATCACTTTAGTAGAATTTTCAAATCAGTACCACATTATCCCACACTGGGTGTGTGACGATAGGGCAGCTGTATATTGCCAAAACAGGAATCTCTGCTGACCCCTTACTCAACAAAACATATTCTGTTTCTATTACAGGCAGTCTACAGCAGGTGGAATGATCACTCTTGGTGGTTATAACTCTGACTTTTTCACTGGAAATCTAACATGGTAAGAAACAGGAAGTGGCCGAAAATTATGTTTGGTTCGGTGGTTTTCCTCTGGTTCGGTTCGGTTAATCAATTAATCTGGTTAATTTGGTTCGGTTCGGTTTGGTAGTTTCCTGGTAAGAAGTATGCAGGCTAGGCTACTATCAATGACGTGAGATTGTATTAAATTGTAGCCTATATCTTCAGGTCTCCCCTGACAGTGAAGGATTACTGGCAGATCAAAGTGGACAATCTCAGTCTGTCAAATCGAAAAGGAACAATCGCGTGCCACCGGGTAAGAAAAAACACCCGTGGTTACCAGTTACCCCTCTCTCTCTCTCTCGACTAAAACACCGACTCTTCACCTGCTGAATAACAACAACCTCTCCATCATCCCTCGACCAATCTAACATGCCCCAACACCTCACCACCTCACAACCACCTCACCACCCCCTTCTCCCACCTCAACACCCAACAATAAGCTATCTCACCATCTTCCCCCACTCCTGCAGGGATGTGATGCAATTGTTGACAGTGGCACCTCTCTAATAGTTGGACCAGTAAACGCTGTCTATGATCTTAACACTTTTATTGGAGCCCGACAGATGTGGGGTGGTATGTGGTTTGTGGATTGTGACACTACCAGTACCCTTCCCGACATTATATTCACCATCCAGGTATACTGTCTGCCGATCTGAGCGGACTGTCGCACCCTCAGATCTGAGTTGAGTCGCCTGACACCGTCGAGTCAGAACCGCCTACTGATCTGATACGGTGGATTGCTTTTCAGCTCTACTTCAGTGTCCATGTCATGCTGATGATAAAGCTTGTTTCAGGGCCGTGAGTTCCCCATACCCAGCTCAGTGTATGTCTACAAGGTGAAAACAAGTGGAGGAATCATGTGCCTCTCTGCTTTTACACCCCAGGTTAGTAGACCCTACGTTAGATGCAGTAGACCCCCTAGTCGTGCCATCTATTATTGCCCCTCTGACACTTTTCTTTTGAACCAGCCCATAATTATCCCCTCCCACTGCCCACGTGCACAATATGAACATCCCCGGCCACTACCCATTATAAATACCCCAACCCACTGCCCATACCACCATTGACCATAAACATCCCAACCCGCACTTTCCAAAAACACTCCAACTGCAACCCACCCCACCAGGACGTAAAAAGTTCCCGAGGATTATTGTGGGTACTGGGTGATGTGTTTCACGCAATGTACTACACAGTCTACGACCACGGCGCAGAGAGGGTCGGATTTGCTACAAGTGTCTAGATGAAACACATCCAGTGAACAGAGATATTGTTCAATCGATTGATGTTTTGGATGATTTTTCAACAATTTAAATTGGGATTTTGTTTTCTTCAAAAATAGGAATTCGTAAAAAACCCAAACACAAACAAACCAAATCGTATATATTATAAGCGTCCAGCACTTTTCTCTCACAATCTCTTCCGTATCTCTTACTGTGTTAATTACTTTAATGTGTTATTCAGTCACTTCATTTCACTTCCAAGTTTCAATTAATTAAATCCGTTTCCGGGACATTAGGATCACAACAGGTGCACAGGCTGAGAAAGCTTAGTCGGGACTGGCCGTGTCGTACCTTCTGGCGTCGCACTATAACCTGCGGGGAAAATCGGTCAAAGAACGGCTCTAACTTCTTTCTGTCACAATCCATGAACCGACTGAATCAGGAAATACTGGTCCCTGATTGACCTAAATAACGAGCTCTGATTGGTTGGTTACTTGCTTCGGTCGGTTCCAGGAATATACATTTTGTGTACATTGTACTCCCTATACATAGCGCGCGACATGTGAACGCGCGGACTTGTCAACAAAAAGTGTTTAGCGCGGTACAACAATGACTTAGAAACCGCTGCGTGTCATAATCATATGGTACAAATTGTAACGTATTCATGCAGCAGATTGGTCACTGAAATTGTCTTCTGAAAGGGACAGTGTTGCCCGTCAATTATAACAATTCAGTACAGTCCGAGACTCTTGGGCTTGTTTCAATTTTTCAATCATATTCATCTTTTGAGTTGATTTTGGTTCCTACCTTTTTTTGCCTGGTTAGTGGTTAGAATGTGTTTCGGGCGTCCCGAAACACCTTAGAACATAACAAACCTTTGTGAGATCAAACATTCTGAGGATGGTAAGAATTGCAGTAACCATAAGTCCCACTGTTGTCCAGATATTCTGTGTCTCCACGTGTTCTATCACCTGAATCGGAAGTGTTCTTGTTGAAATGAGAAACGTGTGTGTCTCCTCCCATGCCGCCGTGGTATGAAATCTTCCGAAATCCGATTTCATAATATATAACAACTAAAAGTAAAACACAACATTTGATTTGTAATGTACCTCATTACTGACATACCTCATATTCCGTGTCCCTCCATTCAAAGATGGCATACATGTTCTCGTACCTACAACGAGATGATGGTGTCATTAGGCTGTCAATATGGTGTCACTACGTTGTTATCAGGGTGTCAATATAGTGTCATTAGGGTGTCATGAGTGTGTAATTACGGTGTCATAAGGGTGCCATTATAGCGTGTAATTATGATGTCATTATGGTATCATTATCCTAATTAGGATGCCTTTAGGGCCTCATAATTGTGCCATAATATGTACTATACCTTGGTGTATAATTAGAGGGGGCATCAGCGGGTAGGTATTTCACAATATCATTGACCGGATTGAACAGCGTCTTCTCTAGACCACTATCTGGCCAACCCGTGTCTGTATTAGAATGTTGGTTAGCGTTTAAAAACCGTATAAAGTGTCTTACCTAGCTAGACCATGGTCGACCATGTTTCGAACAGGAGGGTTAGAACATAACAAATAAAGTGTCTACTAGGACGCAGCTGGGTAGTAAGAATACGTTACACTGTACCAGGTAACAGTGGTAACAGGCTTTTGTAGTTTACAGGACTGTTACAAAATTAAAGTTATGTGACCGATGGACAGGAACCGACCGACACAAGTAAACAACCATAGTCTTGAGCAATAAATCGTCACGTGACTGGTTATCAACCAATCAGGGAAAATTATTTCCTTAACTTACCGTTAACTCTGTGTGGGACAAACTTCCGAATTGCAAGGCGAGAGTAGGTTATAAATCCCACTGCAAGTGGCCAGATATCCTGAATCTTCTCTCGAGTCTGAGTGAACAATAAAATATTAGGAATGATCAGTTTGAGTACGGCATGCAGTCACAAAGCAATTTCTATAGGCTATAGAAACTATTTCTGGGACGCTCAGTCTAATAAAGTCGGACCTCAATTTAGCGGGCCCCAATTTAGCGGGCCCCAATTTAGCGGGCCCCAATTTAGCGGGCCCCAATTTAGCGGGCCCCAATTTAGCGGGCCCCAATTTAGCGGGCCCCAATTTAGCGGGCCCCAATTTAGCGGGCCCCAATTTAGCGGGCCCCAATTTAGCGGGCCCCAATTTAGCGGGCCCCAATTTAGCGGGCCCCAATTTAGCGGGCCCCAATTTAGCGGTACCCTGATTTACGTGGGAAAACCCTTCCCCCGAGCATCCCGGTAAATGGGGGTCCGACTGTATATGGAAATGTGAAACATACTTGGAGATATTGTTGGGAACTGTTATATTCTAAACTCCACTCAGAAAAGTTTGCGAAAGGAAAAAACTCCAGAAAACCAATGTCCGGGTCTGCTTTTTCTTGATCCACTCTGAACAGTAAGGTTGTTATGTTCTAACTCTTCTTTACATTTGTAACTATCTAGGCTACAGTGAGGCGGTGAACAATCAATTGTTACTTTTAGAATGGGGAGAGAATTTTAACGGCTGCTGGTGTGAGCGGGTTTAAAATCAAAATTTTAATTATTCGATCACTCAACGACTCGAGACCCTCTCACGACCATATCTCATGCGCATCTCATGTGCCTCTCACGTGACTCTCACTCTCACTATTTATGGCTCATAGAACCTAATCAGATCATAGGACCTAATCAGATCATAGCCTGCTGTAGGTAATCCAGGAGTAGTTATGGTGTGAGATTAGATCCCTCTATGGTGATTTCTGGGCTTTTATTAAGATCTGCTGACTTTCATAGCTTTTGAGAGCTGTTGACTTAGGTTAGCTAGAGAGCTATCAGCTACTGACTTTGTAACTTAGTTACAATACGTTTAGGCTTCATCAATATCTCGATAAAAACGCAGAGTTTCGCGTCATCCGTCTAGAAACTGGCCTATATTTGATCGCCTACTAGTCTCAAGATCTATAAATCACTGAATGTTTTATCCTCCGCCCCGATAGTTTGTAATTAAAACCGTTGTTTTTAGGATTCCTCGCCATTATGATGATAAAAACTACTCATGGCACCTTAACGAAGATACTTTACTTGGTCGTCTAAACGATGGTTGTCATGACTCTAGGAGCGCTCCTGCTTTCCCATCCCATCTTGGAACCAATGAAGAAAACAATATGTTCTAATGGAGTACATCATTACAATGAAGCGGAACCTGGATACGAAGATGTGTTAGAACCAACTAACCCCAGCGAAGTACCGCCTGAATCCGCCAAAAACTACTCGACTGATCGTGAGATATTTTTAGAAATAATTGAGAAGCGCAGTGAATTAGTCAGGGAGCGATGTAAGAGTCTAAAACTGTACCCGTTTGGGATTTTTCGAGCTAACTTCTGAACCTTACGTCATAGAAAGGTTTGTAACCACTATAATCGATGCAGAATTTAACGCTGAGAATGATGGTTTTATTCATTTTGTTCTAGGACGTTCCTGAAACCCATAAAAGCCAAAAAACCTAAAAAACCTAAAAATCCTAAATTTAGGATTTGAGCACTAAAAATTGTTTTCACTTCTAATTCGCCCCCAAAGACTATTCTGACCAAGTTTCATCAAAATCGGGGCTGTTCTCTCTCACTTTAACAACCAATCAGAACGCGTTATTTAGGTCACGTGACTGGTTATCGGCCAATCAGGACCAATATTTCCTAACTTACCGTTAACTCTGTGTGGGACAAACTTCCGAATTGCAAGGCGAGAATAGGTTATAAATCCCACTGCAAGGGGCCAGATATCCTGTATCTTCTCCCGGGTCTGAGTGAACAATAAAATATTAGGAATGATCAGTTTGAGTACGGCATGCAGTCACAAAGCAATTTCTATAGGCTATAGAAACTATTTCTGGGACGCTCAGTCTAATAAAGTCGGACCTCAATTTAGCGGGCCCCAATTTAGCGGGCCCCGATATACCGGGTACATTGATTTGTGTGGCAAAACCCTTCCCCCGAGCATCCCGGCAAATGGGGGTCCGAATGTATGGAAATGTGGAACGTACTTGGAGGTATTGTTGGGAACTGTTATATTCTAAACTCCACTCAGAAAAGTTTGCGAAAGGAAAAAACTCCAGAAAACCAATGTCCGGGTCTGCTTTTTCTTGATCCACTCTGAACAGTAAGGTTGTTATGTTCTAACTCTTCTTTACATTTGTAACTATCTAGGCTACAGTGAGGCGGTGAACAATCAATTGTTACTTTTAGAATGGGGAGAGAATTTTTGATGTTCGTTTGTGCTGACTCTCATGGCGCTACGCTGTACGGTGTAGTATGCATATATGGCCTTATATGGCATATATGGCCTTAATCCTAATTCTGATATAATATTGAATTTATCATGATCTGTAAATCGTTAATTTTTTGCACATTAAACCAAATTCAATATTTTATTATTCGATCACTCATCGACTCATGACCCTCTTACGACCCTCTCACGACCATATCTCATGCGCATCTCATGTGCCTCTCACGTGACTCTCACTCTCACTATTTATGGCTCATAGAACCTAATCAGATCATAAGACCTAATCACATCATAGCTTGCTGTAGGTAATCCAGGAGTAGTTATGGTGTGAGATTAGATCCCTCTATAGTGATGTCTTTGTAATTTAGTTACAATACGTTTAGGCTTCATCAATATCTCGACAAAACGCAAAGTTTTATGTCATCCGTCTACAAAGTAAAACCGACCTATATTTGACCACCTACTAGTCTCAAGATCTATTAATCACAGAATGCTTTATCTTCCGCCCCGATAGTTTGTAATTAAAACCGTTGTTTTTAGGATTCCTCGCCTTTATGATGATGAAAACTACCCATGGCACGAAGATTATTTACTTGGTCGTCTACACGATGGTGATCATGACTCTAGGAGCGCTCCTGCTTTCACATCCCATCTCGGACCCAATGAAGAAAACAATATGTTCTAATGGAGTAAATAATTACAATGAAGCGGTACCTGGATACGAAGATGTGTTAGAACCAACTAATCCCAGCCAAGTACCTCCTGAATCCGCCAAAAACTGCTCGACTGATCGTGAGATATTTTTAGAACTAATTGAGAAGCGCAGGGAGTTAGTCCAGGAGCGCTCGAACCTGCTAACAGATCACTGGCGGAATGAGCACTGGGCTGAGATGACTGAGCGGTGTGCACCGTGTAAAACGAACTATGATTTTATCCTAAAAACAGAGGATTATATGTGTGAATTTCCCATGTTTTTGGATGCAATTGGGGCAGCGGACATTAAAATTACTAACAAACATAAGGCAAATATCAACGATGGAAGGAAGAACTCTCAGAATTCAGATATGTTTGAATATTACGGACAGCTGCCTGATGATACTATTGATGCATTTGTTCAGTGGTTCAAAGATGATTGTAACTTATTTGACTATGATTGTGAAAAGATGGCTCGTAAAATTAAGAAATGGAAGAATAGAAATAAGCTCTAAAGTCCGTATCAAATCGATGACATGCAACAACAATTTAATTATACAAATCCTTAGATTAACGTTTTTCATGTGACTTTTTTACTCCAGCGGAAACCTACTCGTTCTGTTCCGAAATTTTGCTTAAAACTGCTGTAATTGCTGAAAAGAATATACTTTTTATATCATTCTCTTACTTGAAATGTATCTTCATAAATTCCCGCCGAGCAACGTTGGAAGGACCTTGGAATACTATCATTGACGTGTTTGTTCTGGACATAACGCTTTCGTAATTGGATATAGCTGAAAACTGAAAAGAGATATTAGATTAGCATGATAACGGCACGGCATCTAAATAGAGAAAGTCGAGTTATAGTTTCAATTAGACTTACAATACAAGGCGTGGTATCTGGTGCTTTTCCTCCTCCTCCTCCTTCTCTTAGTAAAGATCCTATACCACCAGCTTTCCGCCGTCTACCCCTCTCTACCCTATAGGGGTTAGGATTGTTCTAAAGGGTATAAAAATATCTGTTTTACAAAAGACTGCCTTCTCCGAACCGGTCAGGAAGTATACTAAACATAATATGAAATCACCTACTTGTGTTCCGGAATGGCATATGATTTCTCACAGCTAACAAAACTTGCGTTGTCGTACAGAAATACAGCTATACCAGGCGCCTCATACACATCTGCCTGAAAACCAGGAATTAACAAGTAAAAAACCAATCAGAACTCGTTATTTAGGTCACATGACCGGTTATCAGCCAATTAGGGACCCCGGACCGGTATTCCCTGATTCGGTCGGTTCCTGCTAGCTAG
>AVPN01000341.1:46316-60469 GCA_000695325.1 Pleurobrachia bachei | reverse complement strand
CCCCCCCTCTCCCCCTTCTCTATCCTGTTACACATTACAATTAACAATATTACACTATTACAATATTAACATACGGTTTATCGGTGAGATCCAGGCCGTTATGTTGCGCATTGATTCCTTCAATACGTGTATTATTCTTCCCACAGGTATTTCCAAAGCTATCGTAACCATTTAGTATTCGGTACGGGTCACCCATTGCAAATGCAAAGTATGCAATTACCCCCTGAGATATGGTACATTTATTATGTCTTGGAATAACGTGATATCTATAATGTGATGTTTTGTGACACCTACCATTCCCCCTTCCTTGTTCTATTTCTATTCCTCTGTCTATTATAGCCATGTAGGAGCTAGCTTCAACGGTCCAACGTCCCCTTTATCCTCTTGCTGGGAAGAGGGGTTATAGTCTCGGAGCTAATCAATCATCAAAAAGTCAACAGCAATGATTATTTGATAGATTTTCCATTTTAATTAATATTTCTTCATCACATTGTCATTTATTTAGGTGTAATCGCATAATAATTTGCCAGGTTATGCCTACAGTTCGCACGTTTGAACAAAACAAATAATAATGTAGGTAGGTACTGACTTAATGAATTATAAGCTTTATTTGACAAGCATCTTCCCAAATTAGCGGTTGATTTAGCATGCATTATTATGATTCTCGGCAAGCGTCTTACTTTAGTTTGGAATGGCTTTACTTTGCCCATTTTAGAGTTTCTTAAACCATTCACTATAGCAACTAAGATTTAGAATGAAACATTTGAAAGATCCAGCCAAGGATAAAAATGTTACTAAAGTCTCAAACTAGTAAGATGTGGAATACCGCATGATGAAGTTTTGAGAACGGTGCAGTTTGAGAGGCTTTATATGGCATAATTGGGATGATTGTGCTTCGATAAAGATCGATAAAACCAGCCAAGCTGAAAGGTCAAAATGAACTTCTTTTTAGAAATTAGACCTTGACGGGAGAAACTGGTATCCCGGCGTGGAATAGAATGAATAGCGTATTTGTTACAGGGTAGAAAACTAGAAGGGACCGTGAAACTAGCAGATGACACCACTCGTTTCTATGACATGTTAGTGTGTGGTAGTATGAAGCATTGGTAATGACACTGCACAGTAGTTCAGTAATGTGTATCATGTTACAACTTACAACCATAGGCAGTATAATCGTCACCGGTCACACAATTTTATAACTCTCTGAATCTTATCTATTGACTAAAATATATCTTTCTCTTTCTCTCTTTTATCATCATTTGGTCACCGCTCCCTCCTTAATCAATAGGACCCTGGACCAGCAGGCATTACATCATACAATGGGAACCAAAACGATCATTTAGCCTGACTAGTGACATATCTAAAGTACCCTTCATAAGAGCTAAATTGTCATGTTCTAACCCTCGAGGCTCGAGGAAGAGTGAAATGCAAGAATAAGAACTGTACTACAAGGACCAGTAAATATATGATTCTACGGGGAACTCTCCTCTCACATGAAATAATGCACCACCTGGTGCACTGCAGCTCACATTTCAAACATGAGAAACCGCCCTGTGTAACAGCCTGTTATTATAGCAGGATTATATTTCACGGTATTGGCAGCTGTATATTGCAATCACCATCACGCACAGCAATCAGATAATGATTAATTCTTCCGAAAACACGTATATCATACCTTAGTCATGGTTCAAACATAAAAAAGCTAGGTGATCGAATTGTTACTTTTTAAATGGAGTCTGTTAGTTGCGGTGATATTGTTAGTTTTGCAGGGAATACTATCTGAGCACATCTAGTAGTACAAGTTCATGAAAAAATGCACCGAGAATGAACAAAATTGGAAGCAGTGAAATGATCTTATCTAGTGACTAGTGATGAGCTTAAAACTTATAATTGTGCGGTATAAGCAGACGCACACAAAACAGAAATATGGAATAGAACGATAAAAAGGAATTATGATCTCGCTCCTAAGATCGTACCAATGAGTTGTACAGAAAGGGTACCTCTCTTTCTATCCCTCTATCCCACTCTCCCTCTCTCTCCCTCTCTCGTATGCACACAGATGTTGCCATACCAACTACAAGATCAGGTTTCACACAAACCGCCCTTTCTCGCTCCCTACTCTCTACATAGCGATCTATTTAGAATAAGCTGGAAATGATATCATCGGGGGCCTATTATTACAGTGAAGTTCATAACTGAGTGAACTGAGATTTTATTTTCACTGATGGTTATATTTAATTTGCCAGCTGTCAGGACTCCTCAGTTAGATTTGAAATGGATCAACAATGTTAGAATCATGGTTATAACTGCTGAGTGCTATACTACCAGGATCCGATTCTTAATTACTTACTTGCAATCCATCATATTCCACTTCTCCCATTTGCTAACTGGATGGAGTTAGAAACAATTAATCATTAATGATGGAAATTGGAAATATTATTAACAGTAGTCAACGAAGGAATTTGGAAATTTCAACATATTTTTACTGACAAACGATAAAGTTTCTTTTTCCAGTTTTCGGACAGTTGGCATACTACTGCAGACTCATAGGGTAGCGCTTTTCAAACTGGTCTGTGTCGTCTGTCGACCAATCAGTGTCCCGCAGGTTTATAAAAGTAAAATTTAAAGAATGAACAGGTCACAGGTAATTTTAAATCTTAAAGTAATATCAGTCTCGTTCATAAATATCTTGGCATACACTACATAGTGAACCACAATAAAGTTCAAGAGCGTCCAAGAGCGCACCAGTTCCAGAAGAAACCAAATTCAAGAGCGCTACATCCAAAAGGGACCACTCTAAGATCTCTTGGATGGGTAGCTCTTTTGGAGTGGTCTCTTCTGGATGTGGTGTGCTCTTGGATTTAGTATCTTTTGTTGCCATGCTACGCAGTCTGTCCAGTGTCCATTTGGCTCCGTGAGCTTCGGCACCGTGGAAGAGTTGGTAGACTAGGAACATGTCAACTCTTTTGGATAGGGCCCTTACGGCTTTGAACAAAACAAACATTGGTAGGCATCGGAAACAGTAAAATAAACACGCGACTGCAACTCGATCCGGGGGGTCTTGTTTTTGAAAATGAAGACGCACTCGATTTTGCTCCGACGCGCAAATATGTTTGAATTGTGTCCATGTCGCGTGATACTGCGCGGCGCGATCAGGCTAAGCTATTTTAGAATTTCAAATTTCTTAAAAAAATTAAAGTCTCGACCAAAAAAATTGGAAGGCGCTGCAACCCCCTCGTTTGCGCTGCCTGTAGCATATGCCAAAGAATTTCAAATTTCTTTAAAAAAATTTAAAGTCTCGACCAAAAAAGTAAACTTAAAAACTTTTGACCGACTCGTTTCAAACAGCTGTAGCAACACAACCGCTTCGCCAATTTGACTAAACTAAACGGTATCTGATAGATAATCGATAGCACTAACTGATAATCTTAATCCAGACCCTAACCATCCCGTAACGGGCAGCCCTGAGGCCGAACCCGTATCGACTGCCAAAATCGATTGAAATGAGTTTTCAAACTTTTCAACACTACTTTAAACAAATTAATTTGAGCAGGAAGATGAATCCGATGTAACAGCCCCTAAGGGCAGAAAAAACGAATTGTTGATAATGTCAGAAACCGAGTTACGAAGCTACGAGGGCGATAACCCTACGATAAAACGATTGGAACAGTCAAGAGATGACTTTGTTTCTGAAGTTTACCGGTTGAATTCGGCTGATGATCCCAACACGATGAGTATCACCCCAGATCAGTTTGTTCAATGTTATAAATCGATTCAATTTGCACCTGACTCAACGTTAACCAACGACAGTGTAGCTTCCCCTGCAAAGCATTGGGGTTCATACTTTAGACATTGTCTCAAGGACTTAACTCCGAATGAAATTATCGAGGCTACTACGCGTATCTTCCTCTCCAGTATGAAACTTGCTCGAGCTACAATGAACAATTTTGAAGCTGTTGTCAGCACAGAAAAACTCGAGAAGCAACTAAGTGAATGTAAAAATGAACTCGATCGCCACCGTCTAAGTGTAATCGAGCTTCAGCAAACGGTTATTGAAGCACAAAAGCAGCAACTAAGTGCAGTGTCAACTTCGGTGCAGAAGGTGAAAGCCTACTCAACTGTGCTTGCACAGAATGTTGCCGCAACCTCCCCCAAAGTGGTGAAACCAACAACATCTCACCACCCTACTCCCGTCCAACAGCCTGAAAGAGAGAAGAACCTGGTTGTGTTTGGTCTCCCAGAAACGACGGATAGAGTAGCTAAAACTACTTTAGACGAACTGTTTGACGAATTACGAGAGAAACCAAAAGTGGCAACGATTAAACGCATCGGCGAAAGAACCGAGAATCGCCCTAGGCCGCTCTTAGTATCCCTGGAGAAAAGAGCGACTCTACTGGCGCTGCTCAAAAAGGCAAAAAACCTCAAGGACTCCAAACAGTTTTCGGCTGTTTACCTCTCTCCGGATCTAACACCCTCTCAGCTGAAGGAGCAAAAAGCTCTGAGGTCCACCTTAAGACGGGTACGGTTAGACGATCCAGGCGGCTGCTATTTCATCCGTAATAATGTCATCCAAGTGGGATAGTTCCCCACTAACTATCCGTTATCAGAGAACCGTGCTAGGAGCAGGCAGTCCACTGCAGTCCCTTTCAAGTGAAGGAAAACGAGTTGTCTGTAAATAAACTGTGTCAGTGCGGGATATAAACTGTCAATATTATTATTATTTATTATTATTATAAGGCCGTACAAAATGCAGATTTTAACTTTGCCTGCCCCCACTAGGGGCTGCGCTCGAAACCCTCTGCCGAGGTACCTTGGGTTTTGGGTTGTAATATCGGCTACGGGCTACCCGCCACATTATTTGGCCTTCCACCTGCCTGACACCACAACAGCCCTGGAAGAAAAATCCATGGTTGGGCTACCGGGCACCGGCTACCCCTCATAATAAAATGAGGTTGCTACGGACATTATTCTTTGTTCTGTTTTAACATGTCAACATTTTAGTAAGAACATCGTATGAAACCTCCAGATGAGCTCTTTCCCAACACTTAAAGAGTTGGCCACCGATACAGTCTGCAGAAACATTGATCTTATCTTTTCGAAAAAGTAAGTCACCCCACGTTTATTCTTCTTTTAACCATATGTATTTTGGATACCTGCTGCTAGTTTTCAAAGGTGAATCTTTGTTAAATTCCGCCATTTAGGTTGCCAAAGATCAAAGAGTATTTGAGGCAGAATCAATGTAGTGATACAACCGACTTCTTTGTGGATCAGAAGGTATGTTAGCAATTATACTGATTTAGAATCTCATTGTATCGCACTATCCACTCAATTTCTAATCATGATAAATCTTTTTCACAATTGTACAAACATTCCTTCACCAATAGTATATCCAGATATGTATCTCACTCTCTGTCCCACTCCAGGAGGCAGTACAGAATACTAATGGGAAGGCTACGTATGACCCAATCGACACTATTCGGTGGTATTTGACCTATCAGTACCTACCACCGGTATGTGAAACATTCTCTTAATGTTTCTCTATTTCTCTTTTTGTTTATAAAAGAGTAACTTGGCATGCCCCGTTTTGACAGTCAAATCTCTCTAAATAACACCATCAGCTCGTATGGAAGGAGAAGTACAACTCCAAACTCAACAAGATAATCATCGGTCTGGAAATTGAAGGAACGAAAGCAGAGGTCCCCATATTTAGAGCGAGGACACCCCGTGAAACAGCAAAGAGGAGAGAGGACGCAAAATTTGTTGCAGCTGAGGTATGGTCATCATTTCGGAACTTGTCACATTGTTCCAAATTGGTTTTGAGTTCTATCTTAGTTCTCTCTCTCTCTTTCCCTCTACTTCCCTAACAGTGGCAGTGATATTGTGAGAAAAGAGGGAGATAGAGGGAAGGGAGAGAGGGAGATAGAGATAGAGGGAGGGATTTGTAGACACATTACACAACTTAATTCTCTGCAGTTGATGATCAAGAAACTGTACTCAAAACACCTCCAAGACTCTGTGCTGAACGACTATTTAAAGCAGAAGGCCAAGGTCCCCGTAAGAGATAGGAAAAGTGATTCCTTTCTCCGACAAGATGTCCCCGAGTGGGTGGTTCTATCTGTAGATGACCTAGTTTCTTATGGTAAATAAATTATAAATACCTATACCTACTGTAACACATAGTGTATTGCCTAGTTAGACTATGTTTAGAGCGCCGGGAGGGGGTTAGAACATAACACAAAGTATAATAACAGGCCGGGCAGCGGGCTAGATATAAAACAAAGATCTCTTCTTTCAGGGATCCCGATGTGTGAGAGGTGGGAGATACTCCGGCGTGTTCCAGAACACCTACTATGTAGATCACACTTCCTAATGTTCCTACCCCCCGGTGCCACAGAGGTGGATTTCTCCATCTGTCCCGCCCTTATATCCTCAGACTTCCTTAAGATCGTCACCAACAAAACACAAGTTCCAAATGGCCACAAGGTAATGTGCTCTTTTTTAAACTCTGTTTTCTAACTCTCCCACCCCAGTTATTGTTCTAGATTAAAAACCTGAAGTGGTGATTTTTAGTTAGTGTTACACGTTCCGGTGTGCCAGTTTTTGAATTTTAAAATTAATCCCATATCTCTTCAACTTGGGCTAATTTTAATGCTCAGTAAGCATTGCTTACTATTTTTTGACAGTCTATAAAAATGATAAAATGGAGTTATCTCGTGATAATATCATAAATTTCTATATTATGTACATTTCTATATTTCTCCCACAATCTCTCTACTGAAAAGCATGGCATATCCCATTCTCTCCCTGATTTTACACAATGTGATCCTATTCTCTTTCTGATCCCTCTCTACAAACAGAAACGCCCTGAGGTGGAGAGAGTGAATTTCTCGGACTGTACTACCCTTACGGATGATATGGTCAAATTGATACTCAAATCTTACCAAGAAAATCTCCGCTCTCTAAACCTCAACAGGTGGGTACAAGTAGATAAAAAGTACTGTAAAACCATATATTTTCGTAGGTGGGTACAAAACACAGGTGGGCACAGGTGGGTACAAAATACAGGTGGGTACAGGTGGATACTAAATACAGGTGGGTACAAAGTACAGGTGGGTACAAAGTAAATAAAGGTGAGTACAAAGTACAGGTGAATACAGGTGGGTACAGGTGGGTACATGAAGTATATATAATCATGTCATGGCTGTTACATTAGGGCACGTTAACATTTTATCCCAATTTTATCAGCCAGTTATAACCAAATTGTTTTAGACAAATCATAAAACATACAAAACATTGTACACAGCACATCACCAGAAACATAGTTTATTGATAAAGTTCCCCGGTACACACTATGCCTGTAAGATTTTCAGGAAGGGGAACACCAGAATACTACCCACGACCTCCAAATGGCCACAAGGTAATGTGCTCTTTTTTAAACTCTGTTTTCTAACTCTCCCACCCCAGTTATTGTTCTAGATTAAAAACCTGAAGTGGTGATTTTTAGTTAGTGTTACACGTTCCGGTGTGCCAGTTTTTGAATTTTAAAATTAATCCCATATCTCTTCAACTTGGGCTAATTTTAATGCTCAGTAAGCATTGCTTACTATTTTTTGACAGTCTATAAAAATGATAAAATGGAGTTATCTCGTGATAATATCATAAATTTCTATATTATGTACATTTCTATATTTCTCCCACAATCTCTCTACTGAAAAGCATGGCATATCCCATTCTCTCCCTGATTTTACACAATGTGATCCTATTCTCTTTCTGATCCCTCTCTACAAACAGAAACGCCCTGAGGTGGAGAGAGTGAATTTCTCGGACTGTACTACCCTTACGGATGATATGGTCAAATTGATACTCAAATCTTACCAAGAAAATCTCCGCTCTCTAAACCTCAACAGGTGGGTACAAGTAGATAAAAAGTACTGTAAAACCATATATTTTCGTAGGTGGGTACAAAACACAGGTGGGCACAGGTGGGTACAAAATACAGGTGGGTACAGGTGGATACTAAATACAGGTGGGTACAAAGTACAGGTGGGTACAAAGTAAATAAAGGTGAGTACAAAGTACAGGTGAATACAGGTGGGTACAGGTGGGTACATGAAGTATATATAATCATGTCATGGCTGTTACATTAGGGCACGTTAACATTTTATCCCAATTTTATCAGCCAGTTATAACCAAATTGTTTTAGACAAATCATAAAACATACAAAACATTGTACACAGCACATCACCAGAAACATAGTTTATTGATAAAGTTCCCCGGTACACACTATGCCTGTAAGATTTTCAGGAAGGGGAACACCAGAATACTACCCACGACCAACCCCACAGCACTAGCCCCGGCTGAAAAAGATCCCGCCAGCGATTTCTCGCCCTTGCTCTCCACCTCTTGAGGCCCGTACGCAGCGGAAAGAGACAGAAGGTGACCGTTCGTCCAGGAGAGAAGAATGTTAAAGACTGCCGGCCATGCATCAGACGCGAACCAGATAGGCAGGACACGGGGTTGTAGGTTACACATGTAGATTAGAGGTATGAACACCAGTCTACAGATCGCAGCAGGGAGAATGAGAGACTTGTTGGGATAGGAGAAACAACTAGATGTGACCCGTCCCAGGACGTCTCCAATGTTAAACAGCAGGAAGGTCATTACAGGGAGGAAGTATGTGTTGTTCCACCTACTCTCCACCTCACCATGTACAGGTCTCAGGGAGGAGAGGGCCGCTGGGAAACACGCCAGGGTAATCAACAGAGTTATCAGACTTGTTAGACAATACTTCCATATTTTAGTAAACACTGACCAAGGTGATGAGATATCCTTCACATCATCTTCTTCCTCACTCTTCCCCCCTGATCCTCGGGCAGTGCTCTCTTTGACGTACTGGCTGGAGCTGAAGACAACGTAGGCTGCAAAGGAGAGGGCCAGGGAGAGAGTGGCAATGAGGAAGTAATAGAACCCAGCATTGATGGGATCTGCACCGGGGATTGAGAGGGTGATGATACTAATAACAGTAGCGAACAATCCAGCTGCCCCCTGACCCAGATAGAAGCCCTTTATAGCATTGGATGTTAGCATGCTTCCTGTAGCCATCATCCCCGATATGTAGACAGCAGACACAGCACACGCCAAACAAAATGTTGCGTTTGAGAAGTAGAGGAAACCATATGCCCAGGTGTCAGTTTGTAGTTTACTGGTAATGGTCATAGCTAGGAAAATAGCCAGTGCAATACCGTTACAGATCAACATTAGAGGCTTGACAGGGAGGCGTTTAACTAGCACCACTGAGCTCAGAGAGAGGAGGACATTTGATCCGATGCCCCCGATCTGGAAGTATGTTGGGTAGGATGTGGCGATTGTGGTGCTGTTTGTTGCATTGAACTTGACAGCGAAGTAGCCCGTAGCTGTTATTACCATGTTCCAGGGAAGAAGGGATGCCACTCCGAACAGGACCATCGAGAGGTAGACAAGGAGAGAGGTACGCTGGGAACATTGGGGTGTCTTATCCAGCAGCGGTTTAGCTTCATCCATTGTATTGTGCTAGAGAGGGAATAATGGATAATAGAAATTATATACATCATGTTTGAACTTCAACAAGTGAAATAACAAGTGTGGCGTGTGCTTCGATAAAAGGGAGGCACACAACGTTCAAATGAAATTGAGCTTACAAGATAGGAAGGAAAGAAGGAATGAGAGAGGGAGAGAGAGAGAGATGAGAGAGAGAGAGACAGAGACAGAGAGATAGAATGTTATCATGTTGCTTCTTATCAAGGAGAATTAACCGGAAACCAGTACAAATCAGGTCAGAACAAGTTCAATCACCCACATTTAACATTATACAAACTACTAAGCTGCATCTATCACAGTATAATTGTGACAGCTGCAAATCAGCCATCACTAAATTCTAAAATGAAATAGCGACTAGAAAAACAAACATCATTACACACACTGAGAGACATATAATGAAGGGCAATGAAGGGGACCATTCTGTTGATTTAGCAACTTCATGGTAAAGGAAGTGAAGTTTAATATGTTCATTAATATGTAGCGGGGGAAGTTATCATGCGACCAAATATAATGAACAGTTGAAACTTTAATATATACCAGCTGAAACCATTGGAACGTAATGCTCCGAGGGCACATGATGGCACATAATTTAATTTGGGGACTCTCTTTTAACTTGCCCTTTTTAACTCTCCCTCGCATGGCAACATCTTGGTTGCTATGTGTAACTAGGGTGCTGATACTGTAGGGTCAAATTTCAATTTCTATTCAGATCGAGTTTTTGACCCACACTCCCCTATTCTAATAAGTAACTTATATTATTACAGGTGTACTGGAGTGAACACAGATACAATATTCAGGCTGATTCAGAAGTACAATGTCTCCCTAAAGGAGCTCTATCTGGCCGGAACTAGGAAACAAAAAACCAAATACTTCCATCGCTTCTTTACCCAAGTTGCAGATGCACACCGTATTTACGCCCTCGATCTTTCCCGTGAGTCTTGTTTCCGTGAGTCTTGTTGTTGAGTCACTTCCAAATAGTTTGTTATTGTTCGTTTCATCTGACATCTCTCATTATATTTCTCACTGAATTTAGTGGTACGGTGTTGAATAATACCACCAAAAGTCGCTACAGCTCCCCTGGGGAGGTTTCAATTCCCCCTCCAACCCCCATCAAATGTATAACAGGAACTAAGTTGTGTGTTGACGAAGTGTTCATGATATCAATGAAATGTCACAGACTACAGAAACTGAACCTCGCCGAGACGGAGATGGTGGAACAGTGTTACTGCAATGAACATGATAATATCGTGGATTTCACAACTACTACACTAAAACAACTCAGGGTAGGTGATGGGAGGGTGGTATATCTACAGCTCAAACTTGTGAGACTTGGTCAGAACATGTATTAATATTTTGGAGCGAGTTAACCTCCACTCTGTAACATCCCCCTAGGAACTGAACGTGTCATGTAGTAACGTTGCACCTCACATCCTCTCTCTACTTGTGAACAATAACCCTGGGTTACAGAAGCTGTTTGCCAGCACTAGACGCCTTATAACCCCTGATATTGGTAGCACAGTGGAGTACAAACAATTGAAGAAACTGGCCTCCCTTGATGTCTCATTTGTAGGTTAGTGTGTGTGTTTACAGTATACTGAGAGTTTAAAGACGTGGGGGAGAGGTCTCATACCATGTTAAAAAAAGGGGGGATGTCTGACATCATGTTAAAAGGGGGAGGGCTGGGAGTCATACTATGTCTAGTAGGGTGGTGGGGGGCTGGGGACCCCTCTAAGAGTCTCGGACATGATAAGGAGTATATAATTGTGTGTTCCTGATAAAAACAGTTGTAATTAAGTTATGTAGCTCCTTTCTAAACATCCTAACCCTTCTCTTATTACAGATGCGGGTTTTGAGGATTTTATCAATATAAAGAATGTTCTCCCCCCGTCTATCCAGTTTATAGATGCCAGTGGATACTTGGACCTAGATATTTCTCACCTGGCTGTATCATGTCCCTACATTTCACATCTCATACTTAACTCCTGCAAATTCGGTGAGTTGAGGTGGTGACATTACAGAGAGAGAGGTGTAACTAGCCTGATCTGTGTTCTGTGTAGACTACACTCACAGTACACTTCACTAAACTTTTAGGATAATAACCCATATTCAACATTATTTTCAGCAACAAATTTACCTATGATATCATATAAAGATGACATGGGGACGATATGTTACGTTTCACATAGCCTGAACAACTTTAAATATCTCACAAGGTAAGAAGTTAATTTTTCCATATCCCCCTGTACAGTGTGAATTATGTGTAGCTATTATCCCAGTTTCCCCAACAACCTAGGTCTCCTTTCTCTCTCCCTGACAGATGAATTATATCCATCGCTCTACTCGTATTTTAGGTTGGAAATTGGCTACACAGATGTTGATTTTGTATCTTTATTCGAAACGAACACTCCAGTGCCCCTCCAAGAGCTAGTAATTAGAGGTGATGTGCTAACGGATACAGCACTCTCTTTTATAGTAAATCAACATACCACCTCCAACCGGTAAGAGTGTATTTTATGTGTTATTTATACAGAATATATCGTGTCCCTTGCACATTGGTTACAACAAGGATGTCTCGAGCTGTAAACAGTGAATTGTTACAGCTGGAGGGATAACTTTGCGTGACACGCAGCGACATGGTCCATATGTTTGCGGCGCGCCCCTAACTCCCGCGCATCATCCTGTGCATGACCGTGGGAAACATAATAGCGCTGGAAAGTTGTGTGTGGCAACTGGAAAGCCAAAATAAGTTTAATCACTTCAACTTCACTCCCCAGGTCGATTCACCTATTTAACGACCTGAGGTTGCTGCACCTACACAATTGCAACATGTTAACCGATTTTGGGATTGAGAAATGTGAATTCCTTGGTATGCCGTCCCTTACCCGGCTGGTTATAGAAAGGTATGTTTCTTATCATACCTAGAGCCCCCAGTAGAATGCATTACCATAATTATCAGTGAATGAGGGCTCCTCGTCAGCCGTCAGGTGATGTCAAGGTGCCGGAAATTGCAATCGAGAAGGAGAGTACATAATAATGATAAAATAACCATGACATTATCATTATTATGTCAGTGTGAATCACTCCAACAACTCTCCTACCAAAGCAGATGGAGAGATGTGTTCTAACCTCCCCTCCATTTTCAGATGTTCAGGTATCAGACCCGGTAGATTACGTCGCATGAAACATCGGTTTACCGGCTCACAGCTGTCCTTGACATGCTTCATAAACGATGAACGGCCTAAAGTTATACAGAGCCGAGCAATATCAGATGAAAATCGAGGGATTGAGATTGTGTTGGGTTAATCAATCAATTATGGGACTGTTTTTTGTTGTATCTGTTTCATGTTGAAAATGTGGCCGCCGATATTTTCTATCGTGTAGGTAATGTGAAATAATGAGGACAATCCTAGATATACTATGTTCTGAAATAATAATAATTTTTATAAGATGCTTTCGGAAACTATTCCTTTCTAGAATCCAGTTTGTAACCTAGATGTAATTGTAATCATTACGGTAATGTTACTAAGAGATAAAACCTTAATCGTTGGAGAGAAATATATTGCTTCGTGCAGAGTTGATGTTATTATTCTTGATCTTCCAAGAGCTGATCGTGCTAAACTAAAACAAGGGTATGTTGTTTGTTAAGAGTTGTGTTGAACGATAATTATGTTGTTGCTGCATTTTATTTACTTTTTGAAAATCCTGACTTTATAATAGCCTCGGTATGTCCGAAGGCGCCGACCAGATCTGAGCTCACTGTTGGGAAATGAGAATCGAAATGGGGTCTGGTGGTGCCATACCAGACAGGCCTGGATTTCGCTGTGAAAAACGGCCAGGCACCGTATCCGGCAGACGTTCGACAGTTGCAGTCTCGCTCTCAAAATGATAGTGGGATCAGATCAGGGCGGCGCCGCCAGACAGATTTGACAACATGGTGAGTAAGTAAGGGGAGACAAAATGTCTACGCTCAACTCCAAATTGTAAAAGAATTAAGGTGCCAAAAGTGCTGATCTTATTAGGGGCAAATCCGCATTTGCGGGAGACGGCGTCTAGACGGCGTCGCAACGCCGTCTAGACGGCGTCCAGACGGTATCCGTCTAGACGGAGTTCGATAAAATCTGCGAAAATCGAGAAAAAATTGCTTGAGACGGAGTATAGACGGTATCAGACGGTGTTGAGACGGGGTATAGACGGTATCAAACGGTGTTGAGACGGCGTCTAGACGGCGTCTGGACCACGTCTAGACGGTATCAGACGGCGTCTAGACGACGTCTAAACGCCGTCTAGACGGTGTCGTCTGAAAATTTTTCTAGGGGTTGAGGCGGACTTTTACAACCCCGTCTGAAATTCAGACGCAGTTTTAAACGGAAAATTGATGAACGTACCGTCTAAACGCCGTCTAAACGCCGTCTAAACGCCGTCTCAACTAAAACTGGTAGTTGAGACGGCGTTGAGACGGTACGTTAATCGATTTTCCTTAAGACACCGTTTAAAACTCCGTCTGATTTTCAGACGGGGTTGTAAAAGTCCGCCTAAACCCCTGGTAAAATTTTCAAAAATTTTCAGACGTGCCGTCT
>AVPN01000341.1:12904-24365 GCA_000695325.1 Pleurobrachia bachei | reverse complement strand
ATACAAAGAGAGAGATACAAAGAGAGAGAAAAAGGAGGAATAGGATATATCAAGGTTCAGCAACAATCTATCACATATTGTGCAGCAATATTCAATAACAACAACTCAACAACTTGTTACATAAAAACATCGACACAAAAAGAGGATCGAAGAGGAGTCATATAGAAGGAGGAAAAGGCGAAATATATGAAAATAACGAATTGGAATGCCCAAAAAGAGAGAAATCAAGAGAGGGATAGAATGTAGAAGACAATGGAACGCCGAGTTTGTCTGATTGGAGAGGAAAATAGATCACTCTACTTCTCGAGCTGTATCCCTCTCTGGCCTTCTCTCTCTTCCTCTATCTATCTCACTTCCTCGCTTTCTCTCTATCCCTCGATTGACACACCTTGTCGTTCTTACTAATTTCAAGCTAAGCCGAACAACGACGCGATTGAAGAATCGAACTTGGAACAGAGATCGTAGAATTATAGATGGGCAGACACAGGTCGTAAATGGAAAAGAGGGTGCCGTCCTAGACGCCAGTTCAACTTGGGGGGGGGGGCTAGTCTGGAAGAGAAAAACAAAGATGATTCGTCCTAGACGCCAGTTCAACTTGGGGGGGGGGCTAGTCTGGAAGAGAAAAACAAAGATGATTCGCGTCCCTTCGAATCAAGAAAAGTCCCAAGGGGCAGTGTGAAGTGTGAAGAATCAGATAATTAAAGGACAATGGGACGGCTCTTGAGAGTTACATTAGTATCTCACTCTCACTCATTATCTTACACTCATCGAATCCATCTCAAATTCAAGTGTCCCTCTCTTCCCCCATCACAGCTCCCAACTAAGAGTTGCTGCACGGGTTCGATTAACGTAGGGTTCCATCCTCTCATTACATGTATCTCCCGCTCTCAATTCTCATCATCATACTTCTAATCTCTCATTCCAGACAATCGGATGAGTGACAAGATCATGTTGCAGATCATGATCATTGCATAGCCGGGATAAATCACCGCGGGGCACTAAATATAATACCACCCCTGCTAAATATAATGTGACGGGGCAAATTATGAGCTAGATATACCGCCCAGTTCAGCTGTAATGAATCGTTTGAGAAGGACCATGTAAAAGCTGTTTCCCATGGAAATGACAATTGAGATTGGCAAGAAATACCTACTAAAACACTTGATGCTGTTACTCGACAACAAAACCAATTTGAGGAAGGTAAAACTCGTTGGAGGGAGTCCTACCGAGTTTTAACAATTCCTCCAACGTCATAACAGGACGTGTAGTATTATAGTATCTCGTACAACGTCAGAAAAACAGAACATAATTGAAAGACTAGACTACAGTCAATAACGCAGCTACTGTATTCTCTCAGTATTACTCCCTTTCTCTCACACAAACACTCAAGATTTTCACGGTCCAGTGAACAATAGAGAGACGAGGAGATGAAACTTCCGGAACTAGCTGGAAGGGATATAACTAATCGAGAGCACAACTGCAGTGTGTAATAGGCCGGGCTGAGGAATGGACAACATGGTCACGGAGCTTCAACCAATCAGAGAGCGGGATTTAGGTCACGTGATGGTGATTGACCAATGAGAGGGCTCCTAGGTATGACAGAATGGGGGACCCAGGTGGTACACCCATTAGACGACCTCCCCCTGTTGTCATAACGCTGCATACACCCCCCATCTGTATAGTACCCCCTACATGACAAAGGGAGAACTGGGCACACAGAAACAATCCAGTTGGTAATAGGTATACCAACACTTGATCTCCGCGAAATGTGGAAGCAGAAAATATAGTAACATGGGGTATCGAAATTTTTAGCTAATAGGTTGGATTCTATTCCACAACACATCAAAAAATAAGAAGTTAGATAACCAAAGTATCCTACTGTACTAACAAGTAGACTCAGAATTAAATTCTATAAAACGTGAACTTTTCAACTACAATGAACACACTAAACTAAACTTTAGACATATTTTGTTAAGATCGGAGACTGCAAATTAACAAGATAGTAGTACTACTAGTAGTACAAGCTCACTATACTAGCTATAACAGTGTAGCCCTATACTCCTGCGGTCTTGACTCCCCCACTTTTCTTGCTGTGTTATAGGTAGTACGAAAAAGCAAGGGGTCAACGTACTACACAACAACTACAATTATATAATAAAGTGAGATTCTCCTCTCTTCTTTTACTATACTTTCTCTCTCTCTCTCTCTCTCTCTCTCTCTCTCCCTCTCTCTCTCTTTTTCTCTCATTATTATCTCTCTCTTTCTCTCTCTCTCTCTCTCCCTTTCTCTCTCTTTTATCTCAATTTTCATACTCATCAAGGAAATGATTATATCCTGCACAACTTACTACAACAACAACACCTTGAACAAGTATAAATTATAAAGCATACCAATACCAAATGGAAAGAAATAAATTCAATAAAACTTTCCAACTAGTTATAATGTAAAGTGTACACCACAACACACTTTTTTGTTTCTTTCTCTCGTTATAATATCTGATATCATTATTATACAGTCGGACCCTGATTTCCCCCGATAGGCTAGGTACTACAGCTAAAAGATACTCTTAAGAGTAGGAAACTGGCCTGTGCTGTTATGTGTTCTTCAGACCTCAATACCCCACTATCCCGTACAACATCAAAGAAAGAGACACTCGAGAATATAAGGAAGACAGGGGGGGGGGGTTCTTACCGCAAAACCGCTTGGGTGTGTCATTCAGGTGTCATTTTTATCAGGATCGATCCCTCATGCAGTAGTAAAGGAAGATAATTTGATGGATGGTTTGACAGGTTGCAACAAATGTACTGAACCGCAGAACCCGGGGTGTGGGGTATTTCTAGTGCCACCACTAAACAGGGGGTGGGGGGGCACTGAAGGATTGAGCCCTAAAACTT
Organism: Pleurobrachia bachei; assembly: GCA_000695325.1. Lineage (NCBI taxonomy): Eukaryota > Metazoa > Ctenophora > Tentaculata > Cydippida > Pleurobrachiidae > Pleurobrachia > Pleurobrachia bachei. The sequence goes on along the minus strand of AVPN01000341.1, from coordinate 21,471 downwards.
TAATTCATGTCTCTTTTTACCAGGGAAAGTGATGGGGAAGTTACTTGTATCAAGTTGATACTTGATCAACTTCCCCGACAGGTGCAATGATACATAACCGGCAATGGTGTTCAAGAGAATAATTCAGCCGAATATTGTCTGTTTACAGCTCTATTGCAAACCAAAACAATTGTAAAAAACAGTAGCAAACCAACAACGAATACCATGATAGCGAGGTAAAAATCTTGAAGAGTGGGGAAATAGTGGTCAGGAAAATACAAGAGTCTACACATGGAAAAGATGGTGTGTGAGAGTGAGGGATGTGAGATTAATCGGTGGTGTATTACCATATTTCAATACACATGTGAAATAACACACTGTGCTGTGGTTTTCCATTCACTTTCCAAAAAACACAGGCATTTAAGAAACACATGTAGCAACCTGCAGCAGCAGTAATACAAAGGGAAATCATGAACTGAACAAGGGTTCATTAAGATTTGTTGACCAAGTCCCAAGGTAGCTCTCTGTCTATCCGCGCTGCACAGTGCACAAAGATGACCTTGTCTCTCTCTCTCTCTCTCTCTCTCTCTCTCTCTCTCTCTCTCTCTCTCTCTCTCTCTCTCTTGACCGCGGATCTATGTGTGTGTAGCGGTGTATTAATTATGACCTATGAGCAGCGGGGGCCCTTTCTGCCCTTGGGGGATGACACAATTTCATCAAATACCGTGTGTGTCACATGGGGGTTATAGTGGTACCCTCAAACATCACCCGATCTCCCTCTCTCAGTGAGAATCTCTCTCTCCCTGACCCTCTCTCTCTCTCAGTTCTCTCTAGTCTCTCTAGTCTTTCTCTCTCCCTCTCTCTCTCTGTTTCTCTCACTCTCTCTCTCTCTCTCTCTCCATCTCTCTCTCTCTCACTCTCACTCCATCTCTCTCACTCTCTCTCCCTCTATCTCACACTCTCACTCGATCTCTCACTCACCCTCTCTCTTACCCTCTCCATCTCTCCATCTCAGATCTCTCTCCCTAAACACAGAGGAGGTCTATCAGGTGATAATAAAGCCATCAAATTCAAGAGGTGATAGGGACATCACTTCCAATCAATCAAATCACACGCAAGGGACCCCATTATTTGGAAATGACCACTCAATAGCACACGACACATAATAAACAGTTTAGAGAGATAAGTGAGATCACCACTTAGGGGAACTTGTAAACTTGCCGCTAAATAGCTAGCTGAGTGTCAGAACTCTATTGACACACAAGAACTCTTCGCGGTAAAGATCTGAAAAGAGAGAGGCATTGCACAATGATACATGAAGGGTGGTCAAAGAGCGGCAACAATGCAAATCAGCAGTGTGCAGTGTGGCAACTCTCTCGTTCTATCTCTATCACTCTCTCTCAAAATGGTGCCCGCCCTATGAATGTAGAACACGATACAGAGTAGCAAAAGGAGAGGAATGCCGCGAGGGTCCGAGGGGGCCACGGAAGGGGATGGACTTGGAGAGTTCAAGTGGAGTGAACAGCTACAAAATGAGACAAGTGCAAGAGGAGCAAAATGGGCAAAATAGAAGATTGGCACCATGCGGTCTCGTGTTGCCACCCACTCTCGAGCGTGGTGTTTGTAGCTTTCAGGGGCCGGGGCAGTTAAAAACAAGTAATGAAGGAGCCCAGCTAATTGTACCACGTGGTTCAGCCCGTCTTGGTATAATGACGTGCATCGTTCTCTCACTCCGTTTTAGTTTCTCTCTATCTCTCTATCTTTCTCCCTATCCACTCTCTATGTTTCTCCCTATCCTCTCTCTATCTATCTCCAGATCCCCTCTCTATCTATCCCCCTATCCTCTCTCTATATATCTCCAGATCTCCGTCTAACTTTTTCCTCACGGACACAAGTGGATATACTAATGGAAGGTGCTGTCTAGGATACAGGCATTGCACACACTTGTAACAAAACTATAAGTGAGCTAGTGTATCCGCTAGGTATAGTCTCTTGGGCTCCATATTGGTCACCCGTACACAGGTCGCCCACACGTTTCAGTGTGACAAATTATGGGCAATGATGATCACCCATGTCTCACACAAGGAAACGCGTGCCGGGGACAGTTGTGCTACTATGTCGTGTGTCTCGTGATAGAGAGGGAGAGAGTGAGTGACTGAAAGAGAAGGAGAGAGAGAGGGAGAGAGAGTGAGAAAGAGAGGGAGTGAGTGAGAGGGAGAGACAGTGACAGAAGTATTGTGCCATTTATATGCCCCCACACAGCCCGGCAACCTAGGCCAATCCCAGTCCAATTGGACAAAGTGCTATGTGAGCAATATGAGAATGATCGTGAGTCTCCATGATTCTACCAGTCATGTAATAACAAAAGAAATCCGGTAACAAAGACATGGGTCATGGGGGATTCCTCGAAAAAGTGCACATCCGGGGACAGACATTGTTAGAAATGAGCACTCGATCTCCCGACACGATCTCCCTATTGTGAGAGGATTCATCAATGAGTTATATTGAATGGGGTAGAAGGCACCAAAAGAGTATCAATTGTTGGTAACAATGGTCGCTACAAATGTGAAGAAGGGTGGTGGTCCGGAAATCAAGAGAGTCTTTGTCAAACTCAAAGACACGAGAAAGAAGGTGGCAATCAAATGACGGGGATATAACGGACGGAGGAGTCATCAATGCAAAATATTTGTCAAGGACGGTCTAACCGCGAACGAGAATGACCCCAAATGAGTTGGGCCGCTTCACAAATGCACGAGGAAGCCACGCGTGATGGACAGTCACGCGCGCATGGAAAGAGGACAGGGTACATTGCTGACAATATACACGCGCGCCGCTCTCGCTGTCTCTCTCTCTCTCTCTCTCTCTCTCTCTCTCTCTCTCTCTCTCACTCTCTCTCTCTCTCTTGACCGCGGATCTATGTGTGTGTAGCGGTGTATTAATTATGACCTATGAGCAGCGGGGGCCCTTTCTGCCCTTGGGGGATGACACAATTTCATCAAATACCGTGTGTGTCACATGGGGGTTATAGTGGTACCCTCAAACATCACCCGATCTCCCTCTCTCAGTGAGAATCTCTCTCTCCCTGACCCTCTCTCTCTCTCAGTTCTCTCTAGTCTTTCTCTCTCCCTCTCTCTCTCACCCTCTCCATCTCTCTCCCACTCTCACCCCCTCTCTCTCTCTCACCCTCTCAGATCCCCCCTAAACACAGAGGAGGTCTATCAGGTGATAATAAAGCCATCAAATTCAAGAGGTGATAGGGACATCACTTCCAATCAATCAAATCACACGCAAGGGACCCCATTATTTGGAAATGACCACTCAATAGCACACGACACATAATAAACAGTTTAGAGAGATAAGTGAGATCACCACTTAGGGGAACTTGTAAACTTGCCGCTAAATAGCTAGCTGAGTGTCAGAACTCTATTGACACACAAGAACTCTTCGCGGTAAAGATCTGAAAAGAGAGAGGCATTGCACAATGATACATGAAGGGTGGTCAAAGAGCGGCAACAATGCAAATCAGTGTGCAGTGTGGCAACTCTCTCGTTCAGTCTATCTCTCTATCTCTCCCTCTCTCTCTCAAAATGGTGCCCGCCCTATACTATAAATGTAGAACACGATACAGAGTAGCAAAAAGGAGAGAGGAATGCGAGGGGCCGAGGGGGCCACGGAAGGGTTTGAACTAGAAGGGGATGGAGGGTTGAACAGGTGGGGTGAACAGCTACAAAAATGAAACAAGTGCAAGAGGAGCTAGGTGAAGAAGACAAAATGGGCAAAATAGAAGATTGGCACCATGCGGTCTCGTGTTGTCACCCACTCTCGGAGCGTGGTATGTTTGTAGCTTTCAGGGGCCGGGGCAGTTAAAAACAAGTAATGAAGGAGCCCCTAATTGTACCACGTGCAGGTTCAGCCCGTCTTGGTATAATGACCATTCTCTCACTCCGTTTTAGTTTCTCTCTGTATATCTCCCAGCTCCCTCTCTATCTCCTTGTCCCATCTCTCTACCTATCACCCTATCCCCTCTCTATCTATCTCCCTACCCCCTCTCTCTATCTATCTCCATCTATCTTTTCCTCACGGACCCTAAGATACTTAGGTATTACTAATGGAAGGTGCTGTCTAGGATACAGGCATTGCACACACTTGTAACTATAAGTGAGCTAGTGTATCCGCTAGTCTCTTGGGCTCCATATTGGTCACCCGTACACAGGTCGCCCACACGTTTCAGTGTGACAAATTATGGGCAATGATGATCACCCATGTCTCACACAAGGAAACGCGTGCCGGGGACAGTTGTGCTACTATGTCGTGTGTGTCGTGATAGAGAGAGGGAGAGAGAGAGAGAGAGTGACTGAGTGAAAGATAGAGGGAGAGAGTGAGGGAGAGAGTGAGAGAGACAGTGACAGAAGTATTGTGCCATTTATATGCCCCCACACAGCCCAGCAACCTAGCCCAATCCCAGTCCAATTGGACAAAGTGCTATGTGAGCAATATGAGAATGATTGTGAGTCTCCGTCATTCTACCAGTCATGTAATAACAAAGGCAATCCGGTAACAAAGACATGGGTCATGCGGGGGATTCCCCGAAAAAAGTGCACATCCGGGGACAGACATTGTTAGAAATGAGCGCTCTCGATCTCCCGACACGATCTCCCTATTGTGAGAGGGTTCATCAATGAGTTATATTGAATGGGGTAGAAGGCACCAAAAGAGTATCAATTGTTGGTAACAATGGTCGCTACAAATGTGAAGAAGGGTGGTGGTCCGGAAATCAAGAGAGTCTTTGTCAAACTCAAAGACACGAGAAAGAAGGTGGCAATCAAATGACGGGGATATAACGGACGGAGGAGTCATCAATGCAAAATATTTGTCAAGGACGGTCTAACCGCGAACGAGAATGACCCCAAATGAGTTGGGCCGCTTCACAAATGCACGAGGAAGCCACGCGTGATGGACAGTCACGCGCGCATGGAAAGAGGACAGGGTACATTGCTGACAATATACACGCGCGCGAGTGTGTACATTGTACATTCAGTGTATTTCTGGTGACTCAACTTTTAGCAGCCTTTTTTCTGAAACTTAGGAAAGTGGGAAACCCGACAACTGAAATCGACAGTGATCTGATCAATACCGACTGCAGCTGTTATAGTTGTCATTACCTTCATCACCAATGGTGATTCACCATGGAATACCGGCCTCCATGATACCTACTACACATCGCAAGTTTCTCTGCCCTCTCTCACCCCTTACCTGGCCTAGTAGGTAATACCTACCCAACAACTCTCACCGGGAACGTATTACGTAACAACTTGTTGAGTAACACCCCTTACTCAACAAGTAACAACTGACTATTCATCCGCTAAGATTCAGTACCGGTTTCCAAAAGTATTTCTACATATTCCTTAACAACATGTCACTGTCAGAACAATGGCCCTATTTAATTCTCAGAGCATTTGACATTGGCCTATGGTCAGCCAACCTACATCTGTTGTACCTTTAGCTTTGTCCCACCTTTGTCCGCCTCCAACAAAAGCAAACGATTCGGTTTTTACATAAATTAAAACATTGATTCATATCATATCAACCGAATGAAAGAAAAAAGTGGAAGTGATGCAAGAAATTGAATACGATATACGGTACAGTTACAAATTGGAAACTGATTCCAGGTTCCAGATAGGAGATTCCTAAGTAACCCCCTCAGGGGATTGGCCTGACAGAATGAACGCGATCACGTGATACAAATTTCATGTGAAATGTATAGAGAGCTGTAGCGCTACGCGTAATTGTAAAAATTCCGATTGGATTTCGGGAACTGGAAACTGACCCCAGAATCCAAACTGTAACTGTACCGTTGGGACTGAAAAGAAAGGAGGAGGAAGATTAGATCGGAGTTTAAAAACCATCTGTCGCAATTTTCAGTATTTTTCCCACAAGATATAGAGTTCAGCTCTAATACACACCGCAATGATACAACTCTTCGCAGCACATACAATTACACACAGATTCAGATCAAATAATTCTACCACTTTTTCCCACGGGAGATACTACCGCATCTCACAATTATATCAATCTCTCGCCAGGAATAATACGTACAGACAAAAAAAATAAAAAAAATAAAAGAATGGATTAAAACGGTGAAAGATTTCTGAAAAAATAAAGAATTCACTTTTGTTTAAGCTCGGGTAGCGATGCTGTTTTAACCTGAAGACGCATGCCCCTCACCTTTAGTGAGTCCAACAGTAAAACATAAACCCTCCTGCTGATTGACCTAGTTGCATTGTCCGAGGTACTGGCAGCAGGACTACCAGGCCTCTTCCCACTATTATCTGGAGAATGGGACTGTGACATGACCCCGCTCCGCCCTGTCTCCATACAGATCAGATTGCAGAGCGAACTAACATCTGAGAGTGACGCATGGTCTACTGATCCTGCACCGTCCCATATCGAGTATGACAGATTCCCTCGTGACGAGGAAATGGAGTCTTTTTTCTGAGCCCCTTCTGCAACGCTCCGAGCCACCTGATCTGCTGCCCTTGTCAGAGCAGAGCGAGAGGGCACGGGCGAGTCACCCACATAAAAATTACACTTTGAAGTTTTATCTGAAATCAGGTTCTCCCGACAGGCGCTGATTGAATCGAATGTTTGGCTGCCACCCAGAGAATCAATGGATTTCATTGATTTCGAGTCCGTTACAGCGACAGAACACTCAGGAACAGCCGATGCCGTGAGAGACCCGACTGTGGCCGAGGGACGAGAATCACCCACATAAAAGTTACATTTTGATGTTTTGTCCGATATAATTGATACTTTGGATTCACTGATCGAATCAAAGCCCCCTCCTTGGTCTCCCTCCGCTAACTCTTGAGAGTCTAATGATTTTATATCATCTTGGGGTTGGGATGTTGTCGCGGTTCCACTGGTACCAGGCTGCTCCTGTGGTTCTGCAGTTGTTACAGCAGAGAAGGAGGAAGATCCCCGTGCTTCAGAGTTCTCTTCGTGATTCAGTTGCAACGCCAAAACCAAACTGTTCTCCATGCCTGGGGAGAGTTGGGGTTAGATTGCGATATTGAGAGAGAGGAGAGAGGGAGAGAGAGAACGAGGAAGTGGTTTGTTAAACACATGTCAGATCATTCAATTATCTACATGTATTTTATACCCCGTTTAGGACTCAAAGTCACTCTAAAGAACAAGTTGACAGTATTGCACAACTTTAAAGACAACTATTTAGTTGGGCGATCTGTCTTTCTATGTGGGAGAGGTTCAGAGGTGAGGGTGCAAGGAAGTGCCTGTCATGTGTCTCGAAACAAGTTTCAATCAGAATGCGTTGTCAGTTAGATAATAAGGGAGAGATATCCCCCCTCTCTCTATTATATTATGCCTAGTCAAGAAATGCATTATTCATTATGTAGTGAGTGCATTCCGACGTGGTTGAAGTTGAACATCAAGAGATGTCTATAAATTACCTCCGGGACCCCCTCCTCCACCACCACCGCCCTTATCCAGGTCCATCTGCATACAGTAGTCACTACAGTATAACAACCGGGTATCGGCTCCCGGTCCGCTCTGATCCGTGCCGTTCTCTGGACTCCGGGGTAACGGGCATCCGTACCGCACACACCTGAGGGGGAGTTATTGTAATGCTGGTGATGCAGTCTCCCTTACAACTCCCAGCGAATCGTTGTGGAGATGTGACTTGGTTTAGTGGTGAGATTTGGGACAAAACAGGAATTCTAAAAATGAAGTGTCCAAATACCTAGCGTAGGGAGAGAAGGCAACAGCAGCATCTTGATCAGGGATCTTGTTTGCATTCTCCAGGATACTCTCCGCTATCGCCAGTCGAATGAGTGCTTCCTCCGTGTCCTGATCGCTGTCATCATCAAAGAAGGGATCCCGGGTCTTCCGCTGGGTCGTCGGTGATCTGAGGAGGGAAGTTGGGTGATTGCAGAACTGGGTCTTCCGTTGGGTCGTGGGTGATCTGAGCAGGGGACATTTGGGTGGTTACAACTGGGTTTAACTAAAGGGTCACGGTCCATCAGTTTGGGAGAATTCTTATTAGGGAAAAGGGAACTAATTTATTAAAAAGGGTGGCTGTATTATGGCTGGTTTACCCAGTTACTTACTTTTTCTTCTTCATTTTCTCTCGTAGTCCAGGTTCCGTTGGTATCAATCCATTAGCGACGGCATCCACAAACTTCAACCTACTCTGCTGTAAAACCTACACAAGAACATGATTATTATTAAAGCTGAGGCCCCTGTCAGGCCAATATTGCTGAATGCTCTGATCACAGTTCTCGCGTGCTTCGCGAGAAATGATAATAGGGTCAGGCCAATGCTCAGACAGTGAGCCCCAGTACTTGTCACCTCTTCTGCCTCTAGTAGACATGACTGAGCCCGACTCCTGACTCTAGACAGTATTACATAGTACCTGAGCGGTGTCGATAATCTTTGCTTTGGGTGTCCGGAGGTAGGCTCTAGCAACCATCTGACTGACTTTTTCTGTCGTCTCCTCCAGTTCAGTTTGCATTGTCTCAAATAACATCTTCCTATGTATACCGTCCTAGGTGAGGGGCAGGGGTGATTAAAGG
>AVPN01000340.1:39803-61525 GCA_000695325.1 Pleurobrachia bachei | reverse complement strand
TGTGGAATATACCAAAGTATACCAAAGTATGCCATGGGACCCCCCCCGGTAACATGCTAAATCAGGAAAACATATGGTGCAAGATGCCCTCTCTTTCTATCACTCTCCCTCTCTCTCCTCTCCTTATCTCTCTCCCTATCTCTGTCTCCCCCTCTCTCTTTCTCCCTACCTTGACAGCGAAGGAGATGCCATGTTGGAAGATATCATCATTGTGAAGGGGTAACCTGACGTCATAGCCATCCTCAACAACCTCGTACTTACCCGTTCCTCCTGCGGGGTGATGTATTAATTCACAGTTAATTCACAATTAGTAGGTAAATGAAGTATTGCATGGGAGATATGAGTGAGAGGGGTCGAGCAAGGCAAGCTTAAATTATATAACTTAGGTAAAATTGGGTGAGAGGCACAAAACTAGGTTGACTTCCATCATATTGTTGAGAAAGTGTAGAATTTCAATTATCAGTTCAAATGCCAATTTCAATTATTCAGTTTAAAAGATAGAAAATGCTTTATTGCAGGCGGGAAAATGGCTTGAGATATAATACTCTATTTGTCGGTATTGACATTTTCCTGTCAACCCAACATCCTTCCAGGGAGAAAGAGAGGGAGGAGGGAGAGATAGCGAGGGAGAGAGTTAGCGAGGGGGAGAGAGAAAGGAGAGTAGCAAGTTCTAAGATTGCTACGTTAGTCACATACACAATCATCAGCGACACACTCGTCTAAGAGTTTATTAGGATAGGCTGACACGCAAAAAAAAAGCTCAGAATTATTAATTTACATCGGTTTTGCCAAAGGGTGAGATAGGGTATCTGATAGTTATTACTTATAGTTGAAATAAGTAATCAGGGGACAGGGGGCCGCGCGTACGCGCATATTTACAAAATTCGATTTGCGCGTGCTAAATGTTTTCGCTCATATCTCCTGTTCCTGATAAGATAAAGACTTGATCTTGGTTGCGTTGGATAGAGAAAAATTTCATCTTTCCAATGCTTTTAAGTTCAAGTCTTAAGATTACCAGGAACTTGATTTCGATAGAGAGTATGTAAGGCGCGAAGGATATCTTAGTACACGGCCTTCTAGCCTGTACCTTGGTTAAAAATTTCAACTATATTACTTTCCAAGGAAAGGGAGGGCGAGAGAGCAGTGCATCTTTCTTTGTATTAAAGGTGTTTGTACTTGCCTCACCCTCTCTCACCACAGCCCACATTACTCACGTCTGAGACGGCGGTTCCTGAATCTTGCTAGTCTGCTCATGGTGATCTACCAACACAAGTAAACAACCAATTAGAACTCGTTATTTTGGTCACGTGACTGGTTATCAGCCAATCAGGGAACAGTATTTCCTTGTGATCTACCAATGGTGTTTTGGACAGCGTATCACACTTTCTCCACTCACGAGGGGATTTGAGCGCTGGCTATGACATTTGCAGATCGCCTATATAAGATATATGTACAGTGATTTACACAATATGCTAACACATGTGAGACGTGAGTTCTTCAGCATGCAATGCAGAGTAATACACACACGCACCCAATATGTAAAGGTATCTCTAAAACCAATAAATAAATACAAAACACATCATTTAGACAACAAAAAAGGGCATGTGTAGCCACTGGGTCACAGCAGTGAGCTATTCATTAAAAAAACTCCGGGGGAAAAAGGGGGGTTGAGAAGTTAATTGAAAACCTTGATTAACTTCCCATTAACTTCCCGTTAATTAACCTCTAATTAACTCCCGTTCCTCAGATTCTGCAAGGTATCCGCATACTGAAACTCATCTTGATTCATATCCAGTGCAATCTCACAACTCTGCTTCACAATCACATCCCGGTCAGTCAAATGATCACTCAGAATTTTCCTACTTTCGGCACTTTCCAGCGCACCCAGAGCCTCAGCACACTCATGCCTCACCATCGGATCATCATCCAGATCACGTAACTTAGCTGCTAGCCCCGGAATGGCATGAGAGTCAGCCAGTTGGCCCAGGACATATGCTACCTCGTGCCGGAGCAGGGCACTGTCAGCACAATCCAACCCGGCAACTAGACCGTCGATTGATTCAGGAGTTCCGATATTCCGTAGCGAGAACATGGCACGATATCGGTCAAACAGACTGTGTGAGGTACTGGTTAGAATGTCTTTCAGTTCCGGTACTGTTTTGTCTTTGTTGAAAGCTGGTGCGGGATCTACAGATGAGAATGGTGATTCTGTTAAAACTGGGGGTTTGACAAATTGGGACCCATTTAAGTATGATAAAAAATGTTTTAAAAAGTCAAGAAAATGTTTAAATAGTATTTGGTAAAGTTTCCAAAAAATTTTCAAAAATTGCCTTCACCGGGAATCGAACCCTGGCCACTGAGCCTTGAACACTGGCCGGATGGTGTAATTCGTACGTAAAAATTCGTTTAATAATCTTTATACTACCAATTTATTACGAAATAAGGATGTAGTTTTACAAATTTAGTCAATTATTTTATCTTATCGCGAAAATTTTTCCCTTTTCAAGATTTTCATGGTATACTTTGGTATATTTTGGTATACTTTGGTATACTTTGGTATACTTTGGTATACTTTGGTATACTTTGGTATACTTTGGTATACTTTGGTATACTTTGGTATACTTTGGTATACTTTGGTATACTTTGGTATACTTTGGTATACTTTGGTATACTTTGGTATACTTTGGTATACTTTGGTATACTTTGGTATACTTTGGTATACTTTGGTATACTTTGGTATACTTTGGTATATGGAAAATCGCTGAAAATGTTGTGGAATATACCAAAGTATACCAAAGTATGCCATGGGACCCCCCCCGGTAACATGCTAAATCAGGCGAACATATGGTGCAAGATGCCCTCTCTTTCTATCACTCTCCCTCTCTCTCCTCTCCTTATCTCTCTCCCTATCTCTGTCTCCCCCTCTCTCTTTCTCCCTACCTTGACAGCGAAGGAGATGCCATGTTGGAAGATATCATCATTGTGAAGGGGTAACCTGACGTCATAGCCATCCTCAACAACCTCGTACTTACCCGTTCCTCCTGCGGGGTGATGTATTAATTCACAGTTAATTCACAATTAGTAGGTAAATGAAGTATTGCATGGGAGATATGAGTGAGAGGGGTCGAGCAAGGCAAGCTTAAATTATATAACTTAGGTAAAATTGGGTGAGAGGCACAAAACTAGGTTGACTTCCATCATATTGTTGAGAAAGTGTAGAATTTCAATTATCAGTTCAAATGCCAATTTCAATTATTCAGTTTAAAAGATAGAAAATGCTTTATTGCAGGCGGGAAAATGGCTTGAGATATAATACTCTATTTGTCGGTATTGACATTTTCCTGTCAACCCAACATCCTTCCAGGGAGAAAGAGAGGGAGGAGGGAGAGATAGCGAGGGAGAGAGTTAGCGAGGGGGAGAGAGAAAGGAGAGTAGCAAGTTCTAAGATTGCTACGTTAGTCACATACACAATCATCAGCGACACACTCGTCTAAGAGTTTATTAGGATAGGCTGACACGCAAAAAAAAAGCTCAGAATTATTAATTTACATCGGTTTTGCCAAAGGGTGAGATAGGGTATCTGATAGTTATTACTTATAGTTGAAATAAGTAATCAGGGGACAGGGGGCCGCGCGTACGCGCATATTTACGAAATTCGATTTGCGTGTGCTAAATGTTTTCGCTCATATCTCCCGTTCCTGATAAGATAAAGACTTGATCTTGGTTGCGTTGGATAGAGAAAAATCTCATCTTTCCAATACTTTTAAGTTCAAGTCTTAAGATTACCAGGAACTTGATTTCGATAGAGAGTATGTAAGGCGCGAAGGATATCTTAGTACACGGCCTTCTAGCCTGTACCTTGGTTAAAAATTTCAACTATATTACTTTCCAAGGAAAGGGAGGGCGAGAGAGCAGTGCATCTTTCTTTGTATTAAAGGTGTTTGTACTTGCCTCACCCTCTCTCACCACAGCCCACATTACTCACGTCTGAGACGGCGGTTCCTGAATCTTGCTAGTCTGCTCATGGTGATCTACCAACACAAGTAAACAACCAATTAGAACTCGTTATTTTGGTCACGTGACTGGTTATCAGCCAATCAGGGAACAGTATTTCCTTGTGATCTACCAATGGTGTTTTGGACAGCGTATCACACTTTCTCCACTCACGAGGGGATTTGAGCGCTGGCTATGACATTTGCAGATCGCCTATATAAGATATATGTACAGTGATTTACACAATATGCTAACACATGTGAGACGTGAGTTCTTCAGCATGCAATGCAGAGTAATACACACACGCACCCAATATATAAAGGTATCTCTAAAACCAATAAATAAATACAAAACACATCATTTAGACAACAAAAAAGGGCATGTGTAGCCACTGGGTCACAGCAGTGAGCTATTCATTAAAAAAACTCCGGGGGAAAAAGGGGGGTTGAGAAGTTAATTGAAAACCTTGATTAACTTCCCATTAACTTCCCGTTAATTAACCTCTAATTAACTCCCGTTCCTCAGATTCTGCAAGGTATCCGCATACTGAAACTCATCTTGATTCATATCCAGTGCAATCTCACAACTCTGCTTCACAATCACATCCCGGTCAGTCAAATGATCACTCAGAATTTTCCTACTTTCGGCACTTTCCAGCGCACCCAGAGCCTCAGCACACTCATGCCTCACCATCGGATCATCATCCAGATCACGTAACTTAGCTGCTAGCCCCGGAATGGCATGAGAGTCAGCCAGTTGGCCCAGGACATATGCTACCTCGTGCCGGAGCAGGGCACTGTCAGCACAATCCAACCCGGCAACTAGACCGTCGATTGATTCAGGAGTTCCGATATTCCGTAGCGAGAACATGGCACGATATCGGTCAAACAGACTGTGTGAGGTACTGGTTAGAATGTCTTTCAGTTCCGGTACTGTTTTGTCTTTGTTGAAAGCTGGTGCGGGATCTACAGATGAGAATGGTGATTCTGTTGTGGTGTCTTGGACCATTTTGATCCGCTCTACAGCCAACTCACAAGTCTCTCTTAACACCTGACTCTCGTGCGTGAGGTAACTTTCTAACAGTGGTAAGGATTTCATAAGTCCAATGGCACCGATAGCTTCCCCAGCCTCGTGACGCACAATAATTGGCTGATTAGTGTCCTCTAGAACTTCAGTCAATTTGGGAAGAGCACTCTCCTTTTGCATTTGACCGAGACAAAATGCGAGTTCGTGTTTTAACAACTCGGATTCATCCCCAAAAACTGAACAGATCTTCTCAACGGCATCGTCCGATCCTATGTTCATGAGGGTGAATAGAGCTCGGAACCGGGCGGGTAGAGGGGTTTCAGGATTGGCTAACACTGAACCAACCTGTTCGAGTTCTTGGGCTGTTGCAGTGACCATGCCTAGACAAGGAGGGAGATTAGAGACGTCATAAGAGATAGAGAGAGGGAAGGGAGGGAGAGAGATAGTCGAGAGGAAGAGAAGGAGATAGATGTGAGGACATGGGCAAGAGAGAGTTAGATAGGGAAGGAGGGAGAGAGAGAAACTACGTTATATGACACGGTTAGATGTAAGTTTTATCTGTTAAAAGAATAATAAGTTAATTTAAAAACGCATACAGATTACAAAATTCCCCACGACTCCTCAAACGCATCACACAGTTTAGTGCAGGTCAGGGCCGCAGACAGGGGATAATTACTAATCCCAATATTCTCCTCCGTATAGTCCACATTAACGGCACCGTGAGCCTGTGCACCAATTACCATGACAACCGGTTCATCAGTAACCAGCTCCTTAGGTCTCACACACCGGGGAGCATTAAACGTCATGCAGTATTTTCGGCAACCAACCGGGAAATAATCGGATACGGGGTTCTTGATGACTTTCAGGAGTTTGTTAGGACCGTCCGCGGCGTGGATACTAAGCTTGTGAAGGAGCTGGACCATGAGGCCACAAAAACGGTCAAATGTCCGGGGGATCCGGGTTGCTGGATTGACCTCTATCAGCACATTTCGTTCTGTGTGGATGTAAACTTGGAGTTTCCCTGCTCTGTTCAGGGGGCTGTCTAATAACATGAGCAGGCACTGATGGGTGATATCGGGTCGAGCAACACTTTTGGCATCTTTTGCATTCTTCTGTTTGTCGGCGGTGAGTAACTTGAATACTTTCCCAACTTTGATCGTCTCAAGGGATGCATTTTCCAGCACAACGATAAGCCGCTTGTCCGAGGATGATTTTTTGGCAATTTTCGCGGGTCTTTGAGCTACGTCTTCGTCTGAGCTGTCTGCCATCGTTCTGGTTGAGGTTATTTTAGTTGAAAACTGAAGTTAATACAGCCTTATTAATCACTTCAAAATGTTTTCGGAACCATCTAAAATCCATCAAAAGCTTGGTATAAATGGGGTTGGCAAACGCTGCTGGCCCCGCGGGATAACGCAGCGCTTTTCAACAGATGGGGCAAAGTTTTGGCAAGCGCTACTTCAAGCAGCCTGCTTGCACCCGCTTTTCAACGCTTTACAAGTTACAACGCAAAGTTAAAAATTAAAAAAATGAAAATACACTTGAAAAAATGTATACACAGAGCTCTGTGTAAAAATGACTCAGCTCTGCAGAGCTGAGTCATTTTTCAAAACCGCGCGCGTCCCGGAGCGGCGCGGCCTCATTGCGCGAACGCCAAGTATTTGAAAATAACGCTGCATCTTAAGCGCGCTTGTCTAGTTGAGAAGCTGAGCTCGCTTTTTTAAAAATTCTGAAAAAGTTGAGCCGCTTTTCTTTTCTGAGTTGTTGACCTGAAAAGCGTTGCTCTGTGTCGCGGTTAGTAGCATCTGCCCCTTCTAATAAGGCTTGGCAAAGCTGTAGTTACTATTCATATCCGCTTTTCACGTCCCTTGGGGCTTGAGTGTAGGCCAATCCATCCGTTCTGTATTCAGGACTTAAAACTGAACGTGCCACTCATTTAAAGTTCTCCTTGTCAAAAGGCTGGAGTGATCCCAGACCAACCTCCCATGACAAAATACACTCGCCGAAACAACTAAATTTCTTCCAGCCCGAGAAGAGCTCCATTCCTGAACCGTCATATTGTGAACCTATCAGATGGTAGTTCCATGCGAAGTGGGAGGGAAGGGGGGTCTCTTCTCTAGTGCCGGCGATATCGCTCTGCGATAGTCCCTAGTTGGCTTGCCGCAGGCAAGCCCAGGCACTCTGAGTAGAAGTAGTAGTCCTTCGGGATTTCAGGGTCTTCAGACTTCAACAAGCCCCCTGCCCCTCTAGTCTCTACTCTCTACTCAGCGAGGGGAAGAACCTTGTGCAGTTATCTGCTAAGCGGACAAAAGAAACATACCATCAGTCCTCTTCAAAAGCGCCTGCAGCGTTCGTCATTTCTAGGGGCGGCGGCAGGGACGGCAACTGTTTCATTGAGGAACATTAATTTTCGCTTTGATGGTTACAAGTCCCCCGTTAGTTATGCCCATTTCAAAAACATTTGTCGCAGGACCGAGGTGCAGTGAAAGGGGCTGCGTAAAGCACAGTTTAAAAGGGTCTCTGTTATTCTTACTGTCGCATGGTTGAGAAGTTATTGAATATTGATAACAATAATAATAATAAGAAATTTATTTAATTAAACCCCTGCTGTTATAATAGATCGATGGTAGTAACACCGTTGTCGCGTGTGTCACCATGTTAAGTGCAAAGATACCTGATGTAGATCAACGAGCCACGGCTGATGGTTCCTGCAAATCAGCCTACATAGGTAAGATGTTGTTTACAAGGTTTACTAATGTAATCACTTAACATTTAAGGGAGGGTTAGATTAAAACATAGGTAAGGAGTGGTTAGACTGTATTGCAAATGTACTGGGAGGGTTAGAACATTACATAGGTAAGATAAAATGCTAAAAGGACGTCCAGGGGTAGGAGTGTGGTGAGAAAGGATCAAATTATATAGGCTATGGGGGTCGTTTATTATTATATTGTAACAGCTTCGCGATTCAAACTAATCATTTTAATCGCAGCGTCTTCCAAGCAAGATAAGCCAAATGCATGGGCTAAACCTCTCATTCCTAGTGCCACTCCTTCGGCCAAACAACCAACTGAGGTATAATATATGAAATACATACCCAGGAATAGTGTCATAACAAATCACGTTTTCTCTTCTGTCCCTCTCTCCATCTCCCCCTATTTCTATCTCCCCTTCTGTACATCTCCCTCCCGCCCAGGAACCAGCGCAGAATGGTGCAAAAGAAGCACCAACACCAGTAAACGGTGTTGCTAAGCAACCCACACCTGCAGCTGCCCGTCCTGCCAAGGCCTCCCCTAAAACTGTAACTATTGTCGATCCCCTACCATCAAAACATAATGGAAATGGAGGTAACAATAACTCTTCCGTCAACCCGTGGAAAACACCCACTACTGTCGTCAAGGTTGACCAAACTAACTCTGATGTGCTGGATAAAGAAACATGGCCGACACTTGACCAGCCTGCAATCGCTAAGGTAAGACAGTATGAGCAGGATTTAGATTTTATTAATACTTTTTTTTCCAGTTTCAATTCTAGTTCGTATAATTCCGGCATATACTTTGTTTTTATCACAGTTATTCTTGATGTTGGCTAGCAATTGTTTTGTTCTGTTTTGCGTGCCTACATGTGTGTGTTCTTCTTTATTCCTTCTCTATCTTTCTTTCACTCTCTCTTTCTTTCACTCTCTTTCTCAATTCTCTCTCACAACAACGGTTTTTAAAAAAGACTGCTGTTGTGATTGGGTTTGATTCTGTGTGAGATTACCTCTCACCATGATGTTGGCAAAACCCTTTCCGTCGAGCATCCCTGTAAGTCGGGGTGCGACTACCTGTACGTGTACCTTTTAAATATCCTTTTTTCTGCCAACAATTTCTCTCTCTAACTTCCTTTCTCTTTCATTCTCGTTCTCTTTCTCTCTCTCTCTCTCTCTCTCTCTCTCTCTCTCTCTCACTCTCTCACCCTCTCCCCCTTCTCTCTCTCACTCTCACTCTCTCTCTCTCTCTCTCTCTCTCTCTCTCTCTCTCTCTCTCTCCGCTCATTCTATTTTCCTGCCACGATAAGAAGCGCTGATATTTGATAGGCACCTGGTGAGCTCCAACTTGAGAATTCTCGCCTCCTTTCACGTCCTCTATCCACTGTTTAACACGTGTAATACCCTCTGTAATACTCTCATTTTATCATTTATGTCAATCTTTAGGTCTGCCAATCTTTACCTAATCTCTACCCCACCCCATCGATCCACCGTGTCCCAGATCCCCCAGATCTCACAACACTTCTCAGTTTTTACAACTGATGTCTGATGACTCCTGATTCTTAATTGAATTGAATTTCTTTATTACTCACACTTCTTGTTCAGGTTGAGACGAAAGTACCCGTCACTGCCGCGGCCGCTGTTGCTACTGTTATTCCTAGTAGTAAACCATCTGGCAAGGTAATTTACTCCTTCATAAATACAGCTGCTCCTTCATAAAATTAATTTCACCGTTTCTGACAAAATAAATATTTCAACGGATTAAGTCCCGGATCGCTATAACATATAAAACTGTCTTGCATTCGTTAATAATATATCACCTTTTTGCAGGAAAACAAAGGTCCAGCTAGCAGTTTAGTTAAAGCTTCCGTATCACCAAAGGTAAGAATATCTCCGTTGAACAAATTAATTATCCTAGTTTAATTAATTATTTTTTAGTATCTCTTGATCCTGTCCGACTGATACTTTGACAGTGAAATGCTGTCAGTGTTTAAACTATTAATTTATCTTGTGATAATTTAAACTGCAAGCGGTAAAGCACCTGCAGTGTAAAATAAGAGTGGTCAACGAACGAGAAAGAGAGAGAGTTATTGATAAAGGGAGGGAAAAGAGTAAAATTTACTCTCTTTTTCTCGAAAAAGAAATGAAAAGGAGAAAGGGAGGAAGAGTGGAAGAAAAAGTATGCAGCTCTGTGTATTGGTGTGGGAAGAGGGTTGAGTGTGTGTTACATTCATGTTACACTCGCATATAAGCACATCCTGTTATAGAGTGAGGCATGAGAGTGGAGTGAGAGAGAGGGGGTAGAGAGGCATGAGAGAGAGGGGGTAGAGACTAGAGAGAGAGTGAGAGTGGGGGTAGAGAGATGGAAAACCAGTTTTGTCTTTTACTTTTTTCTCTCGGGTAAGAGGGTTTTGCCCTTTGCTCACAAACGGCCATGAATCGGGGTCCGACTGTACTGAGAAAAGGTAGAAAATACTGCTTATGTGTGGGGCGACAGTGTGTCTCTCCACAGCAGCGTGTGAAGGTGCAGCAACACGTTTATTATATTTATACACGCACGCACATATTCCGGCCTCCTTTTCTGTCCCCACCTTCTCTTTCTTTAGTTTGTTCCTCCCTCGGCTGGGCATGTTTTTTGGACTGCTTCCCTACACGAGGGAGGGGTCAATATCACCCCTACCCCCTCCCTTCCCCTTTTTTGGGGTTCTCCTAAACGATCTGAGATCTCTGAATAACCCTCCTCCCCCAGCACGTGTCTGCAGTGTCTGACCCTCTTCCCCTCTGTTCCCCTCCCCCATCCTATCCTAACCCTCCTCCCCCAGCACGTGTCTGCTGTATCTGACGAAGAACTAGAGCTAACCGGAGTCCCTGAGAGAGACCCCGGTGAGGACGATATCACTAGTGCCGATCAGTCACCTCGCAAAAAGAGTAAGTCGTACAAAACATTATTTCTCACTGTTACTTGTTTCACTTTGTTTTGTATTTCTCGCGATCTCAATCAGTTTAACGGGTGTTTACTGTTTATCTCTATGACGTAGTAGAGTGGTGGGATTGTTAGTTAAATACATGTCACTATAACATACAGGAGGTACCCCCTTTGTTGCTCAACTTTAGAGAGAGAGAGAAAGTAGAAACTCGGCAAAATGCCAGATCCTCCTGTATGCAGTGACATGTATACAAAGGGGGTGTTAATGGGAGCGTTCTATCGTAGGATGATGATCTGTTGTCAAAACCCCAAAAGCAAGCATAAACAGTTTATGAAATCTTGGCAACTTTTAGTTTAGGGGTGTCAGGATTTCGAAAGAAAAAGAAGGATTGCTGATCCCTCTCTAGAGTGTAAAGAAATCACGTGACCAATCACGTGACATTTGTGTGTATGTGTATCAACTCCGACTATTGGATGCCGCCAAGCAAAGATAATAGCTCTCAATACGGTCCCTTGCTTGACCTCAGTGCCTTGCACCGTCACTGTCCGACTCACCCAATCAACGAGTGTGTGCTACCAATCTCGATAGTAAACTATTAATTTATCTTGTGATAATTTAAACTATTAATTTATCTTGTGATAATCTAAACTGCAAGCGGTAAAGCACCTGCAGTGTAAAATAAGAGTGGTGTTGCTTGCTCTTTCTCTCTCTCAATAACTATTTCCCTCCCTTTTCTCATTAATTTACTCTCTTTTTCTCGAAAAAGAAATGAAAAGGAGAAAGGGAGGAAGAGTGGAAGAAAAAGTATGCAGCTCTGTGTATTGGTGTGGGAAGAGGGTTGAGTGTGTGTTACATTCATGTTACACTCGCATATAACCACATCCTGTTATAGAGTGAGGCATGAGAGTGGAGTGAGAGAGAGGGGGTAGAGAGGCATGAGAGAGAGGGGGTAGAGACTAGAGAGAGAGTGAGAGTGGGGGTAGAGAGATGGAAAACCAGTTTTGTCTTTTACTTTTTTCTCTCGGGTAAGAGGGTTTTGCCCTTTGCTCACAAACGGCCATGAATCGGGGTCCGACTGTACTGAGAAAAGGTAGAAAATACTGCTTATGTGTGGGGCGACAGTGTGTCTCTCCACAGCAGCGTGTGAAGGTGCAGCAACACGTTTATTATATTTATACACGCACGCACATATTCCGGCCTCCTTTTCTGTCCCCACCTTCTCTTTCTTTAGTTTGTTCCTCCCTCGGCTGGGCATGTTTTTTGGACTGCTTCCCTACACGAGGGAGGGGTCAATATCACCCCTACCCCCTCCCTTCCCCTTTTTTGGGGTTCTCCTAAACGATCTGAGATCTCTGAATAACCCTCCTCCCCCAGCACGTGTCTGCAGTGTCTGACCCTCTTCCCCTCTGTTCCCCTCCCCCATCCTATCCTAACCCTCCTCCCCCAGCACGTGTCTGCTGTATCTGACGAAGAACTAGAGCTAACCGGAGTCCCTGAGAGAGACCCCGGTGAGGACGATATCACTAGTGCCGATCAGTCACCTCGCAAAAAGAGTAAGTCTCACTTATAGTGCTGATCAGTCACCTCGCAAAAAGAGTAAGTCGTACAAAACATTATTTCTCACTGTTACTTGTTTCACTTTGTTTTGTATTTCTCGCGATCTCAATCAGTTTAACGGGTGTTTACTGTTTATCTCTATGACGTAGTAGAGTGGTGGGATTGTTAGTTAAATACATGTCACTATAACATACAGGAGGTACCCCCTTTGTTGCTCAACTTTAGAGAGAGAGAGAAAGTAGAAACTCGGCAAAATGCCAGATCCTCCTGTATGCAGTGACATGTATACAAAGGGGGTGTTAATGGGAGCGTTCTATCGTAGGATGATGATCTGTTGTCAAAACCCCAAAAGCAAGCATAAACAGTTTATGAAATCTTGGCAACTTTTAGTTTAGGGGTGTCAGGATTTCGAAAGAAAAAGAAGGATTGCTGATCCCTCTCTAGAGTGTAAAGAAATCACGTGACCAATCACGTGACATTTGTGTGTATGTGTATCAACATAAGTTTCATATCCTTAAGGCTTAAACCCTATCAACCCTTTGTTTACTTTGAACTTCCACACCCAATTTTCGTTTTGATTAGGGTAAAACATTGCAATCTTTGCTCTGTGCTTGTATTCCCTGATTGTACCAGGGTGGCGCACATGCCATCGACACATATCCTTGTACATTTGCTATTCAGACCGCTCTTGCCAAATCCTTGCTGTGTCGTGGTCGCACACTTCTCACACCGAGGGAGGGGGGTCTACATGTTAAAGTGCCGTGTGCGCGTGATGCGCGCTTTGTAGAATAGGAGGCTGTTACCACTTTGCCCCAATTTTATAAACACGCCTCATTTGTGGAAGTTTGGCAGTGTTTGGGCGTCCGACGCCACCCCCTGGCGCCCCCTAACACACAGATCCGTCCCTCAGAAAAGTGGGTTCCCCTTCAAGTTGAGATTAAGACGACCGCCGGAGCGGAGAATCAGAATCATTACCCGGTAAGGGTAGGAGTTGTGCAACACACGTGATAGTGCGCCACCACTACTGCACAGAAAGAAGTTGTGTGTGTGAGTGAAGGAAGTGGGAGAGAGAAATGATGAGTGTGAGAAAACCTCAACTCTGTGTTGTGTAACACTGATCCCCTCCTTCCCCATTTTTAACAACCACATTTCCCCCCTCCCCATTTTTTTAACATTCACATTTTCAGCGAACAAACCGTCAAGAAAGGGGTAACCAGAGTCGATTTAACATTGATAACTCTGGAAACAGCAGCAGTAACAATAACACCAGTCACTCGAGTCACTCAACAAACGAGAGACCTGAACGTGGAACTGGAAGTGGGAATAATAATAATTCTGGTGGAGAGGAGATTATTAGGACCAGTCGAAGGGGAAGGAGGGGTGGTGGTGGAAATAATAACCGCTCCAGGGCCCGATCAAGTGGTAAGTCACGTGATATCTGTATGACCAAATATGGTAAATTTTAACGGCGTATGTCCATATATGGTCTGTTGGTTTCGTAACATCTTAAGTGCCTTGAGGGCGAGGCCTGTGTGAGTAGATGTGTGGGGTGGACAGGTGCAGTTTTCTATTGTCCAGCGTGGACTGTGCGTGGAATCTCTCTCTCTCTCTCTCTCTCTCTCTCTCTTTCTCTCTCTCTCTCTCTCTCTCTCCCTCCCTCCCTCCCTCCCTCTCTCTCTCTCCCCTCACATCTGATGACACGTGTATTTCAGTCGATCCAACAAGTAACAACCAACAAAGTGGACCAACCCCGGGGTCGACCCGCAACAATATCACAGTCCCCACTATGGCTCCGTTCCCCGGCGCCTTTGATGGTACCAGCGCCATGCCCGCCTACATGCCAGCCTTTGCGGGATTGCACTTTGGAGGTCCCTACTTTTACAGTCAGCCCTTCTTTAACCCGTCACCGGTGGAGCCTGATTCTGTCAAGGATATGGTGAAGAAACAAGTGTGAGTTTTACAGGGGGTGCATAACAACTTTGTTGGGGGTTGTTGTTAGTTGTTGATATGTGAGTTTTACTGGGGGTGCATAACAACTTTGTTATTCCATCCATAATGCATGCGACGGGATTTGCAGTGGGACTGTGTAGAACTATACATTGATGGTGCACGAATTTAATGGGGTGTCTGAGAGAGAGAGAGGTAGAGAGACATGTAGTGAAGAGAGAGAAAAGTCATTGAAAAGAGGAGAGATATCATAACAAAAAAAGAGAGCTAGAGGCACCTTCTAGAAGGGGAGATAGATAAGTAGAGGGAGAGCGAAATAGTACAAACACAAGTACCTTCTGCCTCTCTCAATGGTACCTGTCTTTACACACGTCCTATTCAATGTAGAAAAGTTTAGGGAGAGCTCAGATCTAATAATAATGATAAAAACTGCCTCTATTCTCTAACCGGGGGAGGGGTATCTACTGTCACTGTAACAGTGACAACCAATCACAGCCACCTCTAACCATCTCTCATCCCCCCTCAGAGCCTACTACTTCTCACCATCCAACCTGCACGGGGACTTCTTCCTCCGATCCCAGATGGACACGGAAGGTTGGGTTCCTCTAACCCTCATCGCCTCCTTTTATCGGATCAGAAACATGACAACGGACCTCGGACTCATTGCTGAGGTTAGTTTTGGTTTGGTTTGGACCACTCATCTGGGACTGTAAACAGTCACACAGCTGATGTTAGTGTGTGGGGGCGATGAGCCTGGATCAGTGTGAGTAGGTAGTGAGTGTACGTAGTGTGGGGACTGTGTTGGATGTATAGCATGCAGGGAATATCGTTTTTTGTAAACACCATCTTTCTTTCACACACTCTCTCTCTCTCTCTCTATCTCTTTATCTATCTCCCCCTCTCTAACCTAGTATCTCTCCAGGCTATCGCGGAGTCTCCCCATGTCGAGTACAGGGAGGGCTTTGTTAGGAAGAGGGACGATTGGGATCAGTTCCTGGCTAGTGAAGCCCACTTCCGACAAGACGGATCTCCCCAGGAAAACCGTGAGTTTGTTAACTGCCCCTTACCACTATCCCCTCATCCCCGTATTATTCCATTTATCCGAGTATGGTCTTGTTTCGATTGAACGGATACCCAATGGATGGTACAGAACAAGTCAATGGCGTGGGTTTGAGCAATTATAGCTGTCTATATGTTTGTGAAACAGCTACACCAATAACCACTTCCTCTCAGGACTGGATGCTCTTGAGACAGCTATCCCTGGACTCCCGCCAACCGGACTCCAGCCCGTATCCAAGCAACGAGAGAACATGCCTGAGGAACCTGCCCGGCCCAGGAGTGATAGTAAGAGTGCTCCTGCTGCTGATAGCGAGAAGACAACCGATTGGCAGGAGGTGAGACAATTTAGTTTTGTTCAATTTTAGAAAATTGTAGAAACCTTTTAGCAGTTCATCAAATCACTATTTGTTTCGTGTTATAACCCGCCCCCCCCCCCTCATTCCCCATGATCAGGTGAAGCGAAGGTCTAGGGTAAGGAGTGACAGTAGATCAAGACCCCTCGAGGATGATGTGACTCCCACCGAACCAGAGGAACTGGAATTCCAATTTGAAGAGAGTCCAGATGAAGTGTTCACATCTCGGCACACCTTCAGTAGCGGACCTACAGATGAGGCAGGATGGTACGTTATTAGAGTGGGGTTGGGGGTAGGATAGTGTTATTGGGGGGCAGGATGGTAAGAGTAGGATGTTACGTCAGTGTCCAGAGGAGTGATTTGTTGACATTTTGGGACGAGGGTTTATTTTCCCGGTCACTCACATTCATGAAGTCTAACACCCTTCCTCCTCCAGGGACTCAGACGGAGATAAGGACGATCTAACTGATGCAGAGATAGCAAAGATTGTCGTGGTACACCCCACTCCTCCAATCTTCAAGAAACACCCCCAGGTATGGGGTGTATACGCTGACAGACAAACTGATGACAGACAAACTGACACCATGATGGACAGACAAACTGACACACAGACACATATGATTGAGGTAGATAGCAGCATAGCTCACTGTAAAGACAGATCCTAGAGAGAGAATCATATTTTTTCTTCGGTACTATAGACCGTATGATATCTTGGTTAGATAGTTTCATAGGGGTTCCATAATTAAGGGTAAGGTGTGAGGTTTGAGATGTGATGTTAGTACATGTTCGAGGTGTGACAGTAGACCCCCAGTAGACAGTTAATTTGTCAAGGTGCAGTGCCTTCTAAACCTGGAAATGTAGATCTCTCCTTCTTTTCCTCCTCGGGTTTAGCTCGGTAGTACTCGGAGGCCTTATCGAACTTAGAAAACAGAATCCCGTCTACTATGTCCCCACTGAACTTCTTATTGCAGCTTGATCGAGTTGAATTCGCAAACGTATACCTTGAAAAAAACGAGTTTTTAGATATTTGGGCTCTCTACTCTCTAGTGGATCCTAAACGTATTGCTGAGTCACAAATATAAAATGGGGTCTGGGGCCTCCGGACCCCCTCCCCCCGGTCCGAGTATTGGTATTTACTTGAGTAACTTCACATTATCACACAACACAGTCAGATCCGTCTCAGTTTTGGCGAATGTCCAGATTTTATCTCCAGTCCCTCCAGTTGTCGGTTGGACCGGAAGGGAAACATAAGGATTATCAGTAGGAGTACAATAGCCAAATTGGTACTCTACAGGAGAGCTCAGTTTGATTATAAAGTGTCCAAGATAGGAATTCTGTTTTGCCAACCGAAATTGAATTTTCTTGGCGCTTCCAATTGCCGCTGAGGTTTTGATTTGGAGGGGAGTCGACTCGAGATCAAATGTTACTTTATCGTTAGGAATTTCCTTCCATTCTGAAAAACAGGAAGAAATTGAATGAGAGGAAAATAGGGCTGGTCCCCCACCCCCTAAATGCTCATTTGTTGTTCACTTAAAAGAAACAGTGACACAAGACTGATCTATCACTCTGCACGGGGGGGGTGTCCAGAGGAATGGGAGAGATACGAGTATATATTTGGGACGAGAGTTTTATTTTCCCGATCACTCACATGTAATTAAAGTTCAACACCCTTCCTCCTCCAGGGACTCAGACGGAGATAAGGACGATCTAACTGATGCAGAGATAGCAAAGATTGTCGTGGTACACCCCACTCCTCCCATCTTCAAGAAACACCCACAGGTATGGGGTGTATACGCTGACAGACAAACTATGGACAGACAAACTGATAACAGACAAACTGACACCATGGACAGACAAACTGATACACTGACACATATTATTGAGGTAGATATATCACTGTAAAGACAGATCCTAGAGAGAGAATCATATTTTTGTTGCCGGCATTCCCCACCCCGTATAATATCTTGGTTAGAGAGTTTCATAGGGGTTTCATACAAAAGGAGTGAGGTTTGAGTATGTGATGTCAGTATGTTGGAGGTCTCACAGTAGATTTGTCTGTCAAGGTGTAGTGAAGGTGCAGTGTTGTAAACCTGGGAATGTAGATCTCTCCTTCTTTTCCTCCTCGGGCTTAGCTCGGTAGTATTCGGAGGCCTTGTCAAACTTAGAAAACAGTATTCCGTCTACTACGTCGCCACTAAACTTTTTATTGCAGCTTGATCGAGTTGAATTCGCAAATTTATACCTTGAAAAAAGGAGTTTTTCGATTACTTTATTGGGCTCTCTAGTGGATCTCGAATGTATTGCAGAGTCTCTACAAATGGCGGATTACTTTGATGTTTGAGAGTTTGGGATGTTTAGGAGGCTGGAGAGTAAACAATGGGGCCACGGGTCTATTACCTGAGTAACTCCACATTGTCACACGTCACAGACAGATCCGTCTCAGTTTTGGCGATTGTCCAGATTTTATCTCCGGTCCCTCCAGTTGTCGGTTGGACCGGAAGGGAAACATAGGGATTATCAGTAGGAGTACAATAGCCAAATGAGTACACCACAGGAGAGTTGAGTTTGATTTCAAAATGTCCCAGATAGGAACTCTGTTTTGCCAACCGAAATTGAATTTTCTTGGCGCTCCCAATTACCGCTGAGGTTTTGACTTGGAGGGGAGTCGACTCGAGATCAAATGTTACTTTATCGTTAGGAATGTCCTTCCATTCTGAAATAAAGAGAGGAAAATGCTCATTTGTACTTTAAAGAAACAGTGACATAATCACTCTGTAGTTGACAAGATTTCAGGGTGTTTTCTAGAAATAACCTTACCTGTAGTAGCTAGTATAGACTGGATGATCCACAGTACAATTAGGACAAACAACGTATTCATCGCGAACATTTACCAGTGTTATAGCTCCCATTGAATAGCTCCCTCCGTTATAGCTCTCCTTCCTCTAATGTACGGGGAGAGACAAGAGGGCTAGAGAAAGATCGGTGAGAAGGAGAGGGCTATTGAATCACTGGGGAGAGAATCTTTCTCTGCCCCTCTAGAGAAAGATTCTCCGTGTAGAGGGCTAGAGAAAGATTGTGGAGTGAGAGCTTTTAATTGTGTGTTCCAAAGAAGACAAACCCTGCCGGTCAGCAATGTATACGATTATATGCCATCGTACAGTCAACTTTTCTTATCCCCCTAGCCTCACATTCCCTCCCCTATTCGCAGGGCCGGGTGACAGACATTAGACTTCCTAACATACCCACTCCTATTCACAGGGTGATAGACATCCTAACATTCCCCCTCCTAATCGCAGGGTGATAGACATTAGACTTCCTAACATTCCCCCTTCTATTCGCAGGGTGATAGACATCCTAACATACCCACTCCTATTCACAGGGTGATAGACATCCTAACATTCCCCCTCCTAATCGCAGGGTGATAGACATTAGACTTCCTAACATTCCCACTCCTATTCGCAGGGTGATAGACATCCTAACATTCCCCCTCCTAATCGCAGGGTGATAGACATTAGACTTCCTAACATTCCCCCTTCTATTCGCAGGGTGATAGACCCCTCTAACATCACCCTCCTATTCGCAGGGTGATAGACCCCTCTAACATCACCCTCCTATTCGCAGGGTGATAGACATCCTAACATTCCCCCTCCTATTCGCAGGGTGATAGACATCCAGGTGATTTCTCCTCCCGAGCGGACCGTCTTCTCAACAAAGATCTGGTTGAGATTATTAATGAGGGTCTTTATCGATACGAGGAGGTTTGTTTGTTTGTCTGTTATTATTTCTTTGCAATGTCCATTGTCCGTATTTTGTGATACAAACTAGGAGTCCCAGATATTCAAGTACCCTCCCTGGTAAGCATCTATAGATAACGAAGTAATATGTTAAGTGTTAACACAGCTTGTGTTAACGTTGCTATAACACAATGTGTTAACCTCGTGTTAACCTCATTTTAACGATGTTATAGATTTTCTTCCAGGAGATGAGTGATGTCCCGGGAGGCAGGCCCTCTTCCTCCTTCAAGACCGTGGATACCATCAGCCAAGAAGAATTTGCAGCGATGAAGATAGAGGAGAGGAGTACTGTTGTGGTAGAGGAGCCTAAAGAACCCCCTCCACCCCCTAAACCCACTATGATGGAGAGTCATCTGAACCCTGAAGCCGCACCCTTCTTTGTGCCCGCTGGAGAAAAGTGAGTCTCAATCTCTCTTTCGTGAATATTATATTAATGTCATAAGAAACTAGTATACCACCTCGACCAGTTGATCATCTTTCCGTGCGCTCCAAAGTGTAAAGGAGGGTTAGAACAATAACAAATAGTAAAACCGTGGATATTTGTTTAATTAGGTACCTAATTACATACCTAATTCAACCTAATTCAGGTACCTAATTGCTGTTCCTCTCTCCTAGGAACGAAAGACAGCGAACCAAGTCTGACTCGGGATCCCAGACGGACCGGTGTGATGTGAAGGTGAACCCCAGGTTCTATCCCCTCCCCGACAAGAAACGAAAGGGATCTGATACCGCGGTGAGTTTCCCATAAAATATTCTAGTTTTTTACCCCCACCCCCGGTTATATTTCCCCCGTATTATTTCTGAACCCCATGACCCATGAAGCAATTTAATCCCCTATACAGAAGGTGCCGGTAACCCCAACTGGATCCGCTGAAATGCCCCGTAAGAGGAAGACTAAATACAGCTCCAACCCGCCTATGGAGAGTCCTGTTGGATGGGTTATGGGAAACAAACCTAGATATAACTCAACGTAAGATGTGCTCCAATATATTGATATCTCATGATTTGTCATATACAACCATTTTGTTCCCAAATTCAGAAAACCTATGAACCTCCAGTTTCTAACACATGCCCTTCTAATATGCCCCTAACACCCGTCTCCGTCCATATGCTAGGAGTGAGGAGGCAGCAGGAACATCACCTTTACCGGGTTCTCTACCCAAATACAATCACCCCTCGCACGATCTGTTGAAGGAGAACGGATTCACGCAGACAGTCTACCATAAATACCATCAAAAGTGTCTCAAAGGTAACCTCCAATCTCTATTCAATAGTCAATACATTGGTATTTTGTAGGATTAGGATTATTACAATGATAACAATACATTGAAGTAACAATAAGAGTCTGAAAAGTATAAAAGCATCCATAATCCCCCTCCCCCGGCCCATAATCCCAACCTATCTCCAGACCGACAAAAAAACGGCGAGGGCCAAAGCCAGGAAATGAACACGCTCTTCCGGTTCTGGTCGTTCTTCCTCCGAGCCAATTTTAATAGGAAAATGTATGAGGAGTTCCGATCACTTGCTGTCGAGGATGCCCAATCTGGTGCTAGGTGGGTGTTGTTTGAACTTTGATTTTTATATTTGTTCGTTTGTTTGGATAATTGTTTGTTTGAGCTTGTATTTGTTTGTTGTAGGACGACATTAGCACCGGAGAAGGTGCAAACATTCGGGATTATTGAACAGTTTGGGAGCATTATCTTAGTTACAATTTCTAAAAACTACCCCAACCCCAGGTACGGTTTGGAATGCCTGTTCCGGTTCTACAGCTACGGACTGGAGAAACGGTTCCGATCTGATATATTCCGAGACTTCATGACCGAGACGATGAATGACTATGAGAACGATCATGTGTACGGGCTAGAAAAATTCTGGGCTTTCCTCAAATACTACAAGGTTAGTAGAGGGGGTTGCTAATGTTTGTGTGTTTACTCACTACAAGGTTAGTCCGATCCTCCTGCTGTTTGTGTGGGTTTGTAAGGGTTAGATGGACCTACTCTGTACCCAAAATGTAAAGGAGGGTTAGAACAAGTGTCCCGCATTTGTTCGTTTTCAGCAATTCGGGAAACTTTATCTTGAGTAAAAAAGATCCAAAATAAATGTCCTCTCTTGTAATTCTTTTACTCACCACCGTGTTTTTCTCAGGGTGATAGCAGTCGACTAAAAGTGCTACCTAAGATCACCTCTCTGCTAGAAAAATACAAAACCTTGGATGATTTCCGACGAGAAATGGTAAATCTCTCTCTCTCTCTCTCTCTCTCTCTCTCTCTCTCTCTCTCTCTCTCTCTTTCTCTCTCTCTCTCTCTCTCTCTCTCTCTCTCTC
>AVPN01000340.1:0-10701 GCA_000695325.1 Pleurobrachia bachei | reverse complement strand
AGAGAGAGAGAGAGAGAGAGAGAGAGAGAGAGAGGGAGAGAGAGGGAGGGAGAATATAACCATGTGTGTCTAGTACAATATTATTCTCCATGCCACGCCCACGAAAACATGCACGTATAGCATGCTGTTACAGCTAACTGAACGGGGAAAGAGAACAAGAAAGATGGATAAAAAGATAGATGGATAGAAACAATGGGAGAGAGAGAGAGAGAGAGAAAGGGGGAGAGAGGGAAAGGAGAGAAAATGACACAAAATGTGGGCAGTATTTTAAAACCATTGCCAGGTTCAACCCGATTCAACTAAAATTTACCATACATAAAACGTTTCGTACATTGTGTACACTGTACGTGTTCCGGAGAGAGAAAGGAACTTATGATTTGGGTATTTGTAGTTAGAGGATACTGCTAGCTATTACATATTAACTGTCTGTATGACTTACATATTATTATCTTTTGATAGGAGTGGCCAGTGGTCGAGATCAATATGGGAGATAACAATATAATAGTGGCAAGAGATCTATATAGAGACGGATAGACGGGTAGACAGATAGAGACAGCTAATACTATAATGGATATGATATGGTATGGTATCTAGTTAGGTTATGGAGATCTAAGGGCGTGTACGGTATCATGCATATACTACTTTTTTTCTCCCTCCCTCTCTCTCTCTCCCTCTCTCTCTGTTAGACAAGATCAGTGTCTTCAGACAGCATAACAACTGAACATCTCTTCTGTAGAAGTGTATATCATGCAAAAAAACAGTTGGAAAAAGATGTGTATTGATGAATAGAGCAGTAGTTTTCATATGCAGCTCCCAAACTAAGATTTACATGGACGGCCGATGTAGAGCTGTTGAAATGATCAATGGAATATATCTGTACAGAGTGGTCCATAAATTATGGACCACCCGGTACATCTCTAGGTATTATAGTAGGGTGATGTTGAACATCGTGTGATCCACACAAGTATCAACTCTCGGCACCTCTAAGATTTTATTTTGTAACTAGTCCCTTATGTTCTAACCCTCCCTTTACATCTGTAAACAAACACAGTCTAGCCAGGCACCTCTAGATACCAACTTACCGACGCAGATAGGACAGCACTCTCCAGGCTTGGTAAAAGTGTTCTTACAGTCCAAATGATCACAGTCAATTATCGGACCACAATCAACAACACCTGGGTGTAGGAAAATTTGTTATTTATTGAACTAATCTTTGTTTTAATCTTCCATTAAATTATTTATCCTAACTTACATGACTACTGACTAGCCTTCTGTTCTATAACATGTAACAGGTAAATTTCTCTCTCTTTCTCTTCCTACTCTCCTGACATTCACATGTCACATATTATATGGGTCATGGGAGTGCATAATGACCCCTTGAGGGGTTTCTCCCTCAGTCACGGTGCATTTAGGAGAGAAAACGAAAAAAAAAGCGAAAATGATAGAGAAATGGAGACAGAAGGACCGACGGAGATAAAAAAGATAGACAATAACACGAACCTAAACTGCAAGAGCATTGTCTGCATCCCTGCTCCCAAGTCTCCGTATCTTGATACAGTATTCCTCCATCAACACACTGCCGCTGGTCTGGTCTGAGAGTGTGTCCCTCTGAATCTATCATGTGGAGGAGAAAGTTAAAATGGGGGGGGGGTGGCATTGGAAAATGGATAAGGGGTATTTTGAGGTACATAATATTTGATTTGGGTCTAAAAATTGTTTTATGGACTGGACGGATAGACTTAGAGAAAATGGATAAATTGAGAACGTGGGAGTCTTAAATTGGGGAGACCGAAATGGGTTCCGGAGAGCTCCGATCTTGCAGAATCAGCAGAAAAAAGATAGCGAGATAGAGAGATAGAGGGAGAGAGAGAGACAGGGGGAGAGAAAGATGATAATTTTTCACACCTCTCCTTCCTGTCTTCTAAATTTGTAATCATTTTATGTCCCCCACTCTGTCTCCTTCATATAATATCATGTAGCAGGACAAACACGGACATATAATCAGTCCCTTTCTCCCGTCCTTAGACGAAAGCAGTTTTGACTTTGGTAATGAAACTACTCCTCCGCAATAGCTCACTACATGCAATAGTAACAGGGGTGACTTCGTAAGTCGTAACCAATTTCTGTCTTCTGAACGACAAGAGTTTCGTACCACCAAACAAGAGCTAGCTACTAATAAGATATATTTTCACCTTGTCAGGGACTGACCGTACTTCGGCCCTGTGCGAGGACGCTGGACGGTCTTATAGACACAATTTCACCCTGACATAATTCTGAACCTGCAGTCTGCATACCTATTTGTACTGTTTGTGGAGTGTCTTTTAACACAAATTAACACCCGGCTCTCTCAGCATGACACATGGACCGTTAATTGTGGTTTGACCACATACATCAATATAAGTTACAACTCAACGACACCTGGATATAGGGAAACTTGCTTTTATTGAATCCTTGTTTTAATCCTTTTATTGGTAACTGCGTTTAATGTTAATCCTAACTTGCGAGACAACAGATCACTAGCCTTCTGTTCTATAACATGTAACAGGTATAAATGTCTCTTCTCTTTCTCTTCCTACTCCCCCGACATTCACATGTCACATATTATATGGGAGTGCATAATGACCCCTTGAGGGGTTTCACCCTCAGTCACGGTGCATTTAGAAAAAGATAAAAATGGAGTGAGAGAGAAATTGAAGGGAGAGAGAAAGAGAAAGAGAAAGAGAGAAAGAGAGAGAGAGAAAAAACAGAGAGGGGAGAGGGAGAGCTGAGAGAGAGAGAGAGAGAAAGAGAGAGAGAGAGAGACAAATAAAGACAATAAATAACACGAACCTAAACTGCAAGAGCATTGTCTGCATCCCTGTTCCCAAGTCTCTGTATCTTGATACAATATTCCTCCGTCAACACACTGTCGCTGGTCTGGTCTGAGGGTGTGTCCTTCTGAATCTATCATGGGGAGGAGAGAGGGTTAAAATGGGGGTATTGGCTAAGGGAAGGGGTAACTATTGGGGTATTTGATTTGGGGTTCAAAATTATTTTATGGGCAGATAAAATTGATGAATTGTGGGAATCTTAGCTTAGAGAAATTGGAGAGATTGAAATGGGTTCTGTCGTCTGGAGGGTTCCGATCTTGCAGAATCAGCAGAAAAGGAAAGAGTAAGAGAGAGAAAAAGATAGAAAGAGAGGGAGAGAAAAAATGATAATTTTTCACACCTCTCCTCCCTGTCTTCTAAATTTGTAATCATTTTATGTCCCCCACTCTGTCTCCTAAAATATGTAGCAGCAGGACAAACCCGGACATAATCTGCAGCCCCTTTCTCGAAAAACGAAAGCAGTTCTGACTTCTGTCCTTAGACGAAAGCTGACGAAACGAGAGATACTAATAAGAACTAGAAGAGCCTGTCACTCTGTCAGGCCAATCTTCTGACCACAGTTCTTCCGCGAATTTTGTGAAGAAATGAGAATAAGTAGTATAGGCCAATGCTCTGACAAAGGACAGCATGACATTTTCACCCTGATATATAATTCTGAACCTCCTGCTGCAGCTTCTGCATAATAACTATTTGTACTGTTTGTGGAATGTCTTTTAACACAAATTAACACCCGGCTCTCTCAGCATGACACATGGACCGTTAATTGTGGTTTGACCACATACATCAATATAAGTTACAACTTGCTGTGCGTCAAACTGCTAAATTTGGAGTCAACTAGCTGCTAGCTAAATTAAAACACCCAGTATAGAATGAAGTGAGGGGGAAGGAAACTATATGTGGACGGGGAAGGAAACTCTTTATATGTGGAGAGGAAAAACCTAAAGAAATTTGAAAGTTTTGCACAAGAAGGGGGGTGGGGGGTACATTTCGGTGCCAATGGTTGGACTACTACTAAAATTGTACCAAATGGCCTAATTACATAATTACCAAGTTTGACTAATCACCTAATCACCTAATTACCTGTAGTTACCTGTTTTGCATGAGCACATTGGGCAAGATCTCCAATCAGTTTGGAAGCCATAACCACATTCCAGAGTACAGTGTTTGTTGCTGTCACACTGGTGACACTTGCAAACTTCACATCCCTTCTTGTCCAGCTGGGAGGAGAGGGGGCGAGTTAGGAGAAATGAGAATGGAGACTTGAGAAGGGGTAATGGGCGTTAAGAGACCGGATGGAGGTCTTGGGCGTTAGGAGACTGGAGAGCCGAAAGGTGGGGACGGTATTAAAAAAAGGGGCTGACCACCAGCTGAGGGAGAGGTGCGTTTGGAGAGGGGAATGGGCTGAGGAGGCAGATCGCCAGAGGATGGAGATCATGATTATATGTAGCTGGAAGATAGCGAGGTCGGTTTCGAACTGAGGATTAAATTTTTAATTTTTTTAGTGGGAGAAGAGGAAACAAGGGACTGTCATATATCATATGGCGTACGTGAGATTCGATATTTAGCCAGGGAGTCTGGAAATGGAAGGGTGTGAGGGGTGAGAGCCTAGAACGGAGGGGCGGATAGGGAGGTCCTTGGGTTTGTCGAGAAGCCAGGTAGTTGAGAGAGTCTCTCTCTCTCTCTCTCTGGGAGAGAGGGAGGGAGAGAGAGAGAGAAGAGAAAGTGATAGGGAAGCCAGGTTTGAATATGTGTGACACTGTTACTCGTGCAGAAACGCAGGGTGAGCTCTGCAGGAACAGACAACTGAAGAATTTTGGAAGTTTTTTGGATGCACGGTAAATTGAGGGTCCGGTAAATTGAGCTTCTATTGTACTCATTGTTAGATTGCGCGACCCTACGCCGGCTCGCGGAGCGAGGGTTACGAAAGTGACAATGTACTCATAAAATGATGGTCATTTTAGGGTCTGAAGGAGTGACGAAAATGGTGCTCTAGATTCAAGTATCTGTCATATCAAACCCATCCATTTCCCCTAAGCTGTAGGCTTTATTAGCAGAATATACATATCTCTCTTGTTTGCCAACAACAACTACTCTATTTGTTTACAATTAGCAGCTGAGTTCCTGTATCTTGGAAAGGCAACAATGAAAAAGTCAAATATAACTCTCTTTGTTGTTAGGGCACTTTTATATATCTTATCCGGCCATGTCTCGATTGGCCGCCATAGAAGTAATTCTTTTGTAAAAGAGGATGGGGTGATATACCAAGATCCATCACAAATAATGGCTGTATATGGTCAGTTATGAAGTATGGTAACATTCCCCCACATTTAGATCAGCTAAACATATTGTCCCGTTCAAAATTGTTTACTGTCTATAGCCGCCCCAGAAATCTGGACGACATAAATGAGACTCTTCAGTTAGAAAAATCCGGCTTTAACAAAATTCCAACTGTTGTTGTGTTAATGTTAACGAGCTCCATGTCAGTTTGGTTTCCAAATACAACTATCTGAAGATCAGTGACACAAAAAAACGTTGACAACACATGATCAGTTACAATTAACAAGCTTGTTCAGCTCTTACCGCGTACTTGTTGGGACAGTTCAGCTCACAGCTCCGCAATGGATCACCACATTCCTCATTCTTCTCCCGACATTCGCACACCTGGCAATCTTTCTCGTCCGTCTTGTAACCATGGAGACAGTCCAGGGAACACTTGAAATCCGCGCTACATCCCCCTGTTTCTGGGAGGGTACAGGGTGTTAATATACTGATGGTACTGAGTTGGGTCGTGTCGTGGAATGTTATGATGGGATTTTTGCGATCTGGTTGTGGAATTCTACACGTAATGTTATGTCATTGATCTGTGGTACGTCACCCTCTTTAACCATCTTTCAAACACATTTGGTACCCACATTCCCCATTATACAGTCATTAGTACTGTCTATATTATCAGTGCCCGGGTTTATTACAACCACGTAATTCATGTTCATTATATGCTTCCTTTGACTTTAGAACGTGGAGATGACGTAGAAAAAGACGGAAACAGAAATTCAAAATACGAAAATAATCTGTCATGCAGTGAGTAAAATGTGGGGAAGAAGGAAGTTGATTAGTAAATATTGAGAGAATGAATTGTTGTCAGTTGTCACGGTTACTTCATTCAACATTTGGAATATTATGACCATTGATCATGGAATTCGTGTGAAGATATGAGTCTTGGATATGGAGAGGGAGAGAGAGAGGGGGATAAAGAGAGATAGAGAAAGAGATGGCCATGGAGAGATATACATATATCGAGAAAATGATCATAATGAGGAACGCAAGGTGACCCATGTCTCATGAGGTTCCTTCCCATTGATTATTACAGAAAATAAAACATAAAGAGAATGGGAGGAGACGCGAAGGAGATGAGGAAGTTTGTTGAAATTTAGGCTCTAAATTATAGGCTCTAAATTATAGGCTCTAAATTATAGGCTCTCAATTATAGGCTCTAAATTATAGGCTCTACATTAGCTTTTTAGAGCTCACTGGAGACTCCCAAACTAAGCAGGGCGTGTAAAAACTAAGTGACTGAGATATCAGGAAGTTATCCTGAATAGATCTGATAGTTGTCATCAGCTAGAAACCTCTTTCTATCTCTCCATCTTTCTCCCTGATCATCTGTTTTCCTAATTGCCCGTTTATCCT
This sequence comes from Pleurobrachia bachei, assembly GCA_000695325.1. Taxonomy (NCBI): domain Eukaryota; kingdom Metazoa; phylum Ctenophora; class Tentaculata; order Cydippida; family Pleurobrachiidae; genus Pleurobrachia; species Pleurobrachia bachei. The sequence goes on along the minus strand of AVPN01000340.1, from coordinate 4,144 downwards.
AAGAGGCGACACTCTAGGTGTTGGGGTGTGTCATACTACAGGGGAGATGAAGAAGAGTGAAGACAAAAGTTGTGGATATATGGAGAGATAGAGATAGAGAGAAAGGGAGGGTGAGGGAAGAGTTATATGTCCTAAGAAGAGCAAGGGAAGAGAAGTAAGGGAAGAGTAAGGGAAGAGTAATGTCCTAAATATGTACTCAGAAGGATCATAAGAAAATGAGTTATCACTTATCACTTATCACGAACACACACCCATTCCTATGATGCTCTCATCTTCCTTTGACACATAACGACCGTGACTTTTGGATGGCAAAGATCCAAAAGGTTACTGTCACATTGGGGATATTGTAACATTGCATAATGCACACTGGGGGATATTGTAACACTTTTTACATAATTGTACAATGATGGAGATTTTCTGGATTCATCCTGTCACTGTGACAGTGCCAACGTAAAAGAGGGGAGCGTGAGTTTGCAAAATTGGACGTATTAAAATATGCGGTTCATGACGCACAACAGACACGTTTAGCCTTAATTCATGAGAAAAATGGAGGTTTAGTAAACGGAGTGAATTCGTGCGTAAATGCGGTTTTTGGGCCAAACAAATTTAAACCCTTGACCACACCCTCCCATGTATTCAAATTCCAACAAAAAATCTTTAAATCTAAAAAATTTGCTACATTATTTGGTACCTACAACAATTTCCAGGCTATGCCGCCTATACCCGGGTGGAGGCTTGGTACGCTTCAGCCCCAAAAAGTGATTACTACAGCATGTGCCCCTTTATAATTTAACTCACCAAGTGCACTTGTAAAGAAGAACATAACAACTCACCACATCGGGGACAGCACTCATCATCTCTCTTGGTCGGGTTACTACAAAGCACTTTAGGGCACGTTGTATTGGAACAGTAGGGGACGGGTAGCATTGTCACTGTGGAGTGTGTCCCTCTGACCAATATACGGCACAGAAACTTTACACCAGTCAGCGGATCCACGCATACTGTGCTGGGCGTCTTAACATCTGCAGGGGGGTTGTTGTGTAAAGTGTGGGGACTGGGGTTAGACAGAACAAGGCAAGAAGGGGGTTAGATCAGATAATGCTGTACCCGAGGGGTATTATATACCTCTCCCTCATATATAATTGCACGTGAAAATAAACTAAATCAGTCAATCCCATGGGTATTATTGTATAGTCCTGGAGTTGGTTGAAATGATCGGACTAAGATGAGTTCAATATATCTGGGAACCTTCAGCCCGGTTCGACGAGGGCAGTCTTTTGTGAACCAACTGAAATTTTAAGATGTTCATTGTTCAGGCTTGTGATTGTACCGATTGTACGTGACGTCACAGCATGCTTTAATCATTAGAGATAGGCTCTCTCTTTATTATAATCAATCTTGTGACATGCACATAACACCGATATAATTCCGTCAATCATATATGTGCCCTTTTTAATTTCCATCCATCTATCTATCTCTATCTCTATCTCCCTCTATCTCCCTCTCTATCTATCTCTATCTCTCTCACTTTCTTCATTGTCATAAGCTCGACACACATGTTCCGTGAGAATTTCTTGATGGGAAATATCTTGCGCATATTCCCATATTTCTATCAAATACGGCAAGGAGACTGACCTCCTGTCCTTCTCTCTCAGGGCTCCTCATCTCTATCTTCATCTCTCAAGACCCCTCATCTCTATCTTCCCTCTATCTCAGAGAGTCTGTACTCTCTCTCTAAATCCTGATCTTCCATCTTGCATGTCGCGATGGTGATTTAAATCTCACATGTGTCTCATCTTGAATTTCTTCACATATTGTCTTTGGAATGTGTCTTCAATATGATTCTGGAATGTCTCAAATAGTCATCATGAGATCAGTGAGAACTGAGATCTTGATCTTACTTCCCACGCATAACACCATCTGATAATATGATACTATGAAGATGTTAGGACGCTGTCTGTTTGTGTTGTTTATCGAGCCTTCTCGATCTTTCTATCCATCTATCTCTCTATCTATCTCTCTAGCCTCTCTCGACTAGTCTCTCTTCCTATCCATCTATCTATCCATCTATCTATCTCTGAGCTCTCCAACTATTTATCTCTCTCTCTGCTCGCGTGACAACCTAGCTAAAGCAATTGCACTTGTCATTAGTCACTTTGGGGGGGGAGGGGCATGATAAGTGGGCGACATACAGCTCTCTTCATGACACTAGGGGGCGGGGTGGAAGTAGATAGATGCGGAAAGATACAGATTTCATAAACAGAGGGAGATTGGACATACAGATTTGTGATATACAGAGGGAGAATGGAGATAGGTACAGATTTGTGATACACAGAGGGAGATAGGGATAGGAATAGAGATACAGATCTGTATTCTGTGATATAGAGATAGTTATCACTTGGTATCATATCTGTGATACTGTAGTGTTACTGACAGGGAGCCTATACGGACTGGGTTAATCACTATCTATCTATCTATCTATCTATCACTCACTGGTATCACCAATACTATTTTCTTTTGTATTGTATCTCTCTATCGTTTTTCTATCTTTCTTTCTGTCTATCTCATTCTGTCACTAGCTGATATATCATGAAAGAATTCGCTCCAAGTTATTAGATTGTCAGCTAAACAGCAAGTATATTTTGATTCTGAGGAGAGTTCCGTAGAATTCTAAGCACTAAAATGCTCCATGGAAACAATCTACTACAATGGCCCTCAATATTTGCACTGGCTGGGCCCATTCATAGGGTGTTATTCAGGTCCATTGTGTAGGGGGAGGAATGATGTGGAACAATGACGAGCCACAATAACTAGTGCACTCTATCCCCAAATCGTCTGATTTCTACCTCCAAATTCTAGAAGCCTCATTTATGGATCATAAACTCGATAGGTTTCGAAGAGATGGGACTGAGGACGCTTTTTAAACAGCCCTGATTGAAACGCATCCCTCCAATTGGCCTCTTCCTCTCTCCTCCCTCCCGGTCCCCCTCTCTCTCTCTGCCCCTTCCCTCCCTCCCCCTCTCACCTGGTTCGCATTGGTAGATATCACAGCACTGTCCCGGTCTTCCCGTGCCCGCGCTTTGTAACCGCTTCACATAGTGTTCAGGGCACGCCACAGGGGTGCACTTCGAGGTGTCACATACACACTCTCCTGGTGTCTGACAGCAACTGAGCAGGGAATATTGGGAGTTATTAGGGGGATCTAGATAATGGAATCATAGTATGGGAATAAGATCGATCTAGGTCATATCATATGGGGGGATCTAGGTTATTGGAATCTAGGTTATATTCCAGAAATAAAATATTATTAGTAGCCGGTTCCTTTCTATAATTATAGAACGGAACCGGGGAGAGAAAACCCGATACATCAGTAGTATCGCAGAGAACGTTATCCTATTTCATTGTTGTTCTACAGAATCCTAAACAAAAAACCTAAAAGTTCTAGAAAAGGGTGACCCCATTTTGCTGAGCTGTGCAATTCGGAGAGGGGTCACCCCAGCTCCTCTGTTATCAGACAATATGCAGTATTATGTGTACCCTAGGTTTCTCTCTATCTCTCTCTCTCTCTCTCTCTCTCTCTCTCTCTCTCTCTCACTCTCCCCCTCTCTCTCTCACTCTCCCCCTCTCTCTTATCAGGGTGGAGCGGGTCTCTCGATTATATGCCGTTCGAGGGCTATGGTATGCAAGGAATGTAGAATTAGAGAAGAAACACATCAATTGACGGAGAATGTAGCCGCAGCTTTATTGACCCCCTTGAAGGTTGAGAAGGAGCTAGATCCTAGAGATTGATATATTCAGAATGTGTTTTGGATCTGATCAATTCATCTTTATCTGGTCACCATGGTAACCACATGACTCATAATTATCACCACCCACATGTCACATGAACAAATAAAATTTTGTCAAACAAACAAACAAACAAAATGTTGTCAAACAAACAAACAAACCAACCTGTCATTGTTGGCCGCGCCAGGCACATAAACAGAGTCCCAGGCACAATTGAAGACGTCCTGTGGACATCTTACTGAACTGCAATCCGGTCTTCCTTGGTCATCTAGAAGGGGAATCTATCTTTATATCTTGAAAAGAATGATATGATAAATTTTCTCAACCCCCCCCCCTTCATGAGGTTTTGCCGCGTTTA
>AVPN01000339.1:35891-46650 GCA_000695325.1 Pleurobrachia bachei | reverse complement strand
GGGGGGGGGAGCAGCAGATGGCAAAAGGCGGTGAATAAATGAGTTGTGCGTGCTCTGCCTTCATGCCGGTAGGTATAATAGTAGTAGTAGCTATAAGCACATGAGCAGAGATGAGAGATAGAAATGAAAGCAGAGAGAAAGAGAGAAAGACAGTGAGAGAGAGAGAGAGAGAGAGAGAGAGAGAGAAGAAGAAGAGAGATAGAGAGAGATGGATCACCAGATGGAGAGAGATCAGAAGTCCAACAGCAAGTGTCAGTAGGTATAACCGCATTACTCCAGGCCCCCTCTAACTCATCATATGCTGCGTCAAAAGAGAAGCGACAAGAGAGAGGGAGAGGATCAGTAGATAAAAAGAAGCTGTTTTCCATAATATGCATTTGTGCTGGCTGGCTCATTAAAATGTGTTTCGCGGTCTCCAGCCCCTGTGTCCCGCGGGGCCGCTCCAAAAGGGCTCTATCGCTGCCTTGAGCCCTACAAAGTGAGGGGATTACTACAATACTGCTGCCGGGGGAAGCGAGGGTCGAGGGAGCCCTAGGCAGTTGACCACAAGGCGAGGGGTAATAGGGAGTGAGCCCTACAGATAGAGAAGTGGGAGAGCACTGAGAAGACCACAAGGAGGGGTAGGAACTAATGACTGCACAGAAAACGAAACTACAGTGATAGCGGGGACCGATACAAAATAAACGCCCTGTTATGGGCTATACTACTGCAGAAGAAGTAACCTAAAACTAAAGTCCATGATCCCATCCCCCTCTCTCGATATGATATGCTCTATATTTGTGATCCTATAACCATCAGCTCTCACGGCAGGCAGCTGTCTAGATGTGATCACACGGGGGCTGACACTATAGCAATGATCTGGACGCTGTACAAATTAAACCTTATCCCGGTGTCTATTTACCATAGTTTTCTATCTTTCTCTCTCTCTCTCTCTCTCTCTCTCTCTCTCTCTCTCTCTCTCTCTCTCTCTCTCTCTCTCTCTCTCTCTCTCCACCAGGGCGCGACCACGTGGGATCTGTATACCTAGGGACGACAACAACGGCATCGAAAACACGTGAAACAGTGCCCTGAAGAATAATGACAAGAAGAACCAAGAAAGAAACTGGAGCTCAAATAGGGTAGTATAGGAGAAAGAGAGCGATTAGGATCGGTGACTTGATATAATAGCGAGTTTCAAAACCCCGGCCACTCACACGTTTAAAGTTAGGACACAACTTTGCTTCCATTACACGTGTTAGGACACAACTTCAATGGAGGAGGCTGATAATTAAGAAAAAACCACGTCGCACACTACTACAACTAGAGAAGAAGGAGAAGGAGAGTGCAGTAGAGAAAGCACACTACCCTCTAGGGTGGTACAGGCACTTTTACCGCTTCAATTTAGCTCTAACAGCAAATCAAATACAAGCCACCAGTCGTCTAGTTTTATACCGACTTTCTGTTTTTTCTCTCCTTCTCTCTTTTACTGTCTGTCAGCACAAACTCGACTGACTAACGAATAAAGTGAGAAGTGACTCCCAGTAAGCTGCAGAGAGAGTTCGAGAGTGATATGATAGCTTCTGACGAAAAACAAAATTACCACCAATTGACAGCATGGCACACAAGCAATAGGGGGCATTGTTCGGTGATAATATGGTCTCTTCCGTGAGCCGGTTCTGACGTACTTTTGACGTTATTATACTTTTGACGGGAAACTACAAACAAACAGCACGTGGGCAATGCAATGTGTTGATCAACAGCAGCCATGTCGCTATATGGTAGAGGGTACAAAGCAGCAATGTGAGACTCTGTGAGACAGCTTAACAGCTGAACAGCAGCCATGTCACAATGGTATAGAGGGTAACGGGAACCAAAAAGCAGTGTGATTCTGAGAGACAGCTGCAAGCGATCGTGCGAAGCTATCCCATCTTTGCTACAAATGTCTTTTTGCTAACCGACCCTGTAGCGCTATCACAACCCCTTATAGTATCCCAAATTTCTCGAACTATCGCCGAATCGTTTATTTTCCCTTTGAGTGCCGATGCCGAAAATTAATCCCATCCTCCTCCCCCTCCTTCAATTATCTGATCACCCCTCCCACACACAGGAAATTGGTATCATGATATCACGTCTGTCAGCCCCACCAAGCGGGGGAGGGTTAGGAGATATGTTTTGATTTAGATCCTTGGCAACTACCACGGTACTAGGTAGTATCAACAAAGAATTGGGAAAATCGAAAAGAATAGAAACAAATGTGGCAGCAGTGTCACAGTTAAATCGATTAAAGTCCTCCCTCTAGGACGATTACTATAACCCTCTGAAAGACAGACTCTACAGACTCTGAAAAAGTCAAGAGGGATAAACTCACAACAGTCAAGAGAGATAAATTCACTACACTAATAGTTTGCTGGGAGACAGGAATATATAATACCGTAGATCTACAAAGTATCCACTCTAACTGTTCATTACTGTGTGCTGCAAAAAGTAGAGACTTTACAAAGCAGACAGGATGAGTGGGGAAATGATGGGGGTCGCTGGGCTAAAGAGGTTTCAATATAGAGAAACATGGTGGAGAGAGAGAGCGGCCTCTAGGATAGTTCTAAATACAGATCTAAAAAAGCAGAGCTAGCTGGAGGGTAGATGGATAGTGAGAGCTGGGGGAGTGGTAATAACATTGATGGGGGGATAAGTGAAGCTAAAAGCTGTACTTCTGTGACAGAGACACCTTAGTTCTTTCACACTACAGCTTTCTCTCTCTCTCTCTCGGTCCACTACACGCACCACTCCCACATGGGGCCGTTAGGTCCCATGTGAGAGCAGGGTTAAATCCCCCGGGCCCGGATCCTGTTGGATCTGAGGGCCCGGAGGGCCTGCGGAGTAAAGGTAGGTAGAACATTGTACATATAGGTTAAAGTTGAACAATGTACATAGGGTGGGTAAAAGTATGGGAAAAAGAAGGAATTAAAGCTCATGGTGACGGAGCATAAGACCTCCTACACTATCTGGAAAGAAGCCCAACCATCTGGAACGGAGCCTAAGATGGGGCGCCTACTCCAAGGTGTTTCTGGAGCCTGACCGGACTCTAGAGCAGAGGATTGAGAGAAAGAGAACTTTAAAGACATTGAGTGAGCTGAGAAGGTCGCATCCCGAGGGACGATATGTGATTAGAGGTGGAGCTATACAGTGTGTGTAGGACTCGGGGTGTCGCCTGTCATAGCGGGATTATTCCTGCGTTGGTGAAGCCCCTGAATGAGTGTTTGAAATATTTGAATTTTCATTGTTTTCCGTACTCATTCTAAATGTTGACCCGATAAAAAAACACAATCTCTTAGTCGGACCCCGATTTACCGGGATGCTCGGGGTTTTGCCCGTTAAATCGGGGTCCGACTGTATATTTATCACCAAGAGACACAAATAAGCAGCATGGTGGGTGAGACACAGCCTAAAATTGGGTTTTCTGCTACCCGCTCTCAAGAGACAATATAATATGGGGGTATTTGAGAATGACAATGTCATTACTACTAGCCGTGCATAAAATGTAACACCAAGTAGCTTCTCCAAGTTCGAAAACTGCTAGGGAAGATGTGGATTGAGGGAGAAAGGGAAAGAGAGAGAGAGAGAGAGGGAGAGAGAGAGAGAGAGAGAGAGAGAGATGAGAGAGAGAGAGAGAGAGAAAGATAGAAAGAGAGAGAGAGAGAGAGAGATAGGAGCAGCAGATGGCAAAAGGCGGTGAATAAATGAGTTGGGCGTGCTCTACCTTCATGTCGGTAGGTATAATAGTAGTAGTACGCTATAAGCACATGAGCAGAGAGATGGGAGATAGAGACCGAGAGGATAGTGAGAGATAGAGAGAGATAGAGACCGAGAGGAAAGCAGAGAGAGAGAGGGATCGCCAGATGGAGAGAGATCAGAAGTCCAACAGCAAGTGTCAGTAGGTATAACCGCATTACTCCAGGCCCCCTCTAACTCATCATATGCTGCTGCGTCAAAAGAAAGGCGACAAGAGAAGAGAGAGAGAGAGAGAGGAGTAGATAGAAAGGAGCCGTTTTCCTACACATAATATACATTTGTGCTGGCTGGCTCATTAGAATGTGTTTCGCGGTCTCGCCCTGTGTCCCGCGGGACCGCTCCAAATAATAAAAGGGGCCCTATCACTGCCTTTCAAGCCCTTACCTACATAGAGAAGGGATCAGTGATCCTTACAGCAATACTGCTAGGGGGAAGGGAGGACGCCCTATAGTCAGTTGACCACAAGGAGGGGTAAGAACTAATGACTAATGACTAAACAGAAAACGAAACTATAGTGATAGGATACCGATACAAAATAAACGCCCTGTTATGGGCAAATACTGCAGAAGAAGTAACCTAAAACTAAAGTCCAGGATCCTAGCTCTCTCGATATGATATGCTCTATATTTGTGATCCTATATAACCATCAGCTCACCACGGGCAGCTGTCTAGATGTGATCACACGGGGGCTGACACTACGGCAATGATCTGGACGCTGTACAAATTAAACCTTATCCCGGTGTCTATTTACCATAGTTTTCTATCTCTCTCTCTCTCTCTCTCTCTCTCTCTCTCTCTCTCTCTTTCTCCCTCCACCAGGGCGCGACCACGTGGGATCTGTACCTAGGGACAACAACGGCATCAAAAACACGTGAAACAGTGCCATGCAGAATAATGACAAGAAGAACCAAGAAAAGAGAAACTAACTGGAGTTCAAATAGGGTAATAATTAGAGAAAGAGAGCGATGTTTTAGGATCGGTGACGTTCGATAAAGTCGGTAAAAAACTTCAACAGTGGGGGAAAACACGCACGGCGTCGTATTGAGACAGCCCCCACTTCCTCTCACTTTTCGGCAAAAATCCGGATATCACCAGAAAGAGCATAATAATATAAGTCCGTAAAACTTTTGTTTGACCAAATTGGCCGAGAAATAAAAGCGTGAGAGCCAAAACAAGATTCCGACGTGCAAATAAAAACTCGCGCCACCCAGGGGGGTGACTACTTCAAAAAATCCGACTTTTTAGCGGATTAAAAAACCCCTGCCACTCACACGTGCAGTGTAAAGTTAGGACACAACTTTCATGGAGGAGACTGATAATTAAGAGAAAAAACCACGTCGCACACTACTACAACTAGTCGAGATGGAGAAGAGGGAGAGTGCAGCAGAGAAAGAACACTACCCTCTAGGGTGGTACAGGCACTTTTACCGCTTCAATTTAGCTCTAACAGCAAATCAAATACAAGCCACTCGTCGTCTAGTTTTATATACCGACTAGTTCTGTTTTTCTCTTTCTCTCTTTCTCGTTTACTGTCTGTCAGCGCAAACTCGACTGAGACTACTAACGAATAAAGTGAGAAGTGGCTCCCAGTAAGCTGCAGTAGCTATAGGGAATCAGAGAGTCCGAGTGACGAAAAACACAATTATCACAATTGACAGCACATGGCACACAAGCAATAGGGGGCATTGTTCGGTGATAATATATTCGCTTCCGTGACCCGGTTCTGACGTATTTTTGATGTTATAATACTTTTGACGGGAAACTACAAACAAACAGCACGTTGGCAATGCCATGTGCTGATCAACAGCACCCATGTCGCTATCATGGTAGAGGGATCAACAAGAAAGCAGCATTGTGTGATTCTGAGAGACAGCTGCAAGTGATCGTGCGAAGCTCCCATCCTTTGCTACAAATGTCTTTCGGTGCTTTGCAGACCGGCCCTGAAGCGGTCCAACAACAACCCTTATAGTATCCCAAATTTCTCGAACTATCGCCGAATCGTTTATTTTCCCTTTGAGTGCCGATGCCGAAAATTAATCCCATCCTCCTCCCCCTCCTTCAATTATCTGATCCCCCCCTCCCACACATTCACAGGAAATTGATATCATGATATCACGTCTGTCAGTCCCGAGCGGGGGAGGGGCAGGAGATTTATGTTTTGATTAAGAGATCCTTGGCAACTACCACATTACTAGTATCAACAAAGAATTGTGAAAATCGAGGAAAGAATAGAAACAAATGTGGCAGCAGTACTGTCACAGTTAAATCGATTAAAGTCCTCTATCTAGGAAGACTACTATAACCCTCAAGACAGACTCTCTGAAAAGAGTCAAGAGATAAACTCACAACAGTCAACTCACTACACTAATAGCTCTGCTGGGAGACAGGAATATCTACCGCGTAGCTACAAAGTATCCACTGTAACTGAGCTGCTCATTACTGTGTGCTGCAAAAAGTATTCAGCAGACAGGAGTAGTTAGAGTGGGGAAATGATGGGGTCGAGCTGGGATAAAGAGGTTTCAATATAGAGAAACATGGTGCTCTCTCTCGCCGGAGATCCTATCAAGATTTATGTCTAGATTTTTTCGTCAGCTAGCTGGAGGGTAGATGGATAGTGAGAGCTGGGGGAGTGGTAATAACATTGATGGGGGGATAAGTGAAGCTAAAAGCTGTACTTCTGTGACAGAGACACCTTAGTTCTTTCACACTACAGCTTTCTCTCTCTCTCTCTCGGTCCACTACACGCACCACTCCCACATGGGGTTCTCTCTCTCTCTCTCTCTCTCTCTCTCTCTCCCTCCCTCTCTCTCTCTCCCCCCCCCAAGAAGTACAGAGTGTCTGGACTGCAGCAGCTGTCAGTGAAAAACAGGCCGTACAACAATCACAACTGCAGCGCAGGACAGGCAGCAGCTGTCGTCAGGTATCTGTCTCCCCTTCAGATGGGAGTTCTGTGTTGTCTCCTCATATTTGATGAGATATCTGTGTTGTCTCCCCTTCAGATGAAAGTCAGGTATCTGTCTCCCCTTCAGATGAAAGTTGCAGGTCTAGCATGTCTCCCTTATATCAGATATAAGATATCTGTGTATGCGGCTCCCAACCCTTCCTTCAGATGAGAGTTGTCTCAGCGAGTTTAGTCTTTTTTGAGACAGTGTCACAAAAGACTAAACTCTCTGACGGGTGAGGTTGTCTCGAAACTGTACTCTTCGAAAACCGGGCGGAAGCAACGTGCGTATAGTTACAGCTTCATGCAGTATGACAAGACAAGAGCGGCTCTGTGTATGTGACCCCCTCCTTTCCTCCGGATTAGAATGAATTACAGTTATGAGCGGGCCACCGTAACATAAAGGAATGGCCGGAGAGAAAATATTGGGAGTACGGGTAAATGGAATTATTGAAATAATTTCGACAAATTAAAAAAATCAGTGGAGTAAAAATAAATTAAAAAAACAGTAAAGACTAAACTAAAGAAGACAAAATCATTATAACTAGAAAAGTCGAGAAGATAGCTGCAAAATGAAAGGCGATGAAGTGATACCCGTGTCAGTCTATGAATTATGGAATTGAATCCGGTTCTAAATTTCACTAAGATAATGATAACCTGATACCGCCCTGTACTACTACTCAGTAATCAATTCTACCAAGAGGCACCAGGAACGCAGAGATAGATAGTGGGAAGCTTGACTAGAACTAAGATAGTGGGAAGACTCCATCTCGGGCAGAGATATAGAACAGCTACAGTCAGATACCGATTTACCGGGAAAGGTTTTTTCCCCGACAAATCGGGGTGCCCGATAAATAGGGGTCCGACCGCAAAATAGGCTCACGACAGATCACATAATCATTATAGAAAGAATCAAATGTACCATTTGATTCTCTCTGTTATATAATTTGAAACGGAAGTAAGGGAGAGGACCTTCGGACGCTGCTGGTGGCCCCGTCCTTTGAGTGATGTCAGTATGAGAAATAGCTAAACAACGCCAGGTTGTGAAAATAATGAAATATAGGTCCCCTCAAAAAGTGAGAGATAGAAAACTAGGTTTAGTAGCAGCAGGGGTGATATCATATCATGTCATTGGGATAACAACATGCACCAGACGTTAGAGGGAGACGGAGAGGATTGGGTTATAGACACAGAGAGATTATGATTATATGAAACACAATACTGTTCACGATTAGCTACAGAGAATGAACAAGAAAGAAGCATCTCTATACTCCGCCAAGAAATGGATATCGTTTGCTGCAGTGGTACCTTTTTCCCATGATTCAAACAAAAATCAAATGCTTTTATTGCACGCTTTGTTTATTTGTTTTACCATAAACCCACTTGTATCTACTTTTAATATCTAGTTCAGAGAGCCGGTCTGGCGGTATCTTTAATGCAAGTGGTTGAGTGGTAGATCAAATAAACAAGAGACTGAAAACAGCGTACGTACTAAAAAGAGGAGAGTACTATATATAGGCACTAGCGGGTGGATTCAATATTGAATTGAAAAGCTATAAAAGCTATAGTACACATGATATGATACCAGTGCAGTAGTAGTACTGTGTGGTAAATGAACTGAACCAATGAATTTAACAGTACTGTTCTACTTTTTAACTTCCCTCACTAACTGACCGACCACGCGCCATGCAGTTCACAATAGATCATTCAGAGTACCAAACCACGGCTCTAATCAATATCTCTCTTTCCTCTAATCAATATCTCTCGCTTTTCTCTAATCAATATCTCCCTTTCTCCCTCTCTACTTTTCACTACGAATTACTGAAGAAACAATAGGGCCAGCGGGGGACGCACGGAAGTGCGATATAGTGCATGTTACAAACTCTGTCTAACAAAAAGCTTGCATAGTAAAACAGGAATTAGTCGCGGGAGGAGGCCCGATAGGACAAATACTTTTCACACGACTGGTTCACTGGTGCTCTATCGGGATCCCTGAGAGCGAAGTAACAAAGGGAAACAAGTTAGGACAAATACTTTTCCTCATCAGTAAAGATATGGCTGGAGTATTTTGTGCTGCTGGATATGGCTCCAGGAGTTGGGCTTACTGACATGAAGGGTCAAGGGCCCGATAAGCAGAATGACAAAGAGAGAAAGACTAGTAGGGGGGGGGCGAAGGAGAGATAGAGAGAGAAGGAAAATAGAGATGGCTGGTGCGAGACGCACTTCTGCAGGAATCCAATTGAGCAGGGATAAATTTGGACACTAGTGGATCTAGAGTTCTACTGATAACGATTGGTCAATTCGGTATGAATCCTTTCTCTCTCTCTCTCACTCTCTCTGATCACCCCGCCCTCTGATCGTGCAGTGGGAGCACTCACAGGTGCACCCTTTCAGTAGCTGACTGCCGCGGCTCCCAGTAACCAATCATAATCCAGCATTACACCACATGACCTTATCTTAACCAATGGGAACTCTGCATTTAGGTCACGTGACTCATGTCTTATCAGAGGAAGAGAAGGATGCTAATGGATCAGCTAATTCGGGGAGGGACCCAGCAGCATATGCCACATATAATAGCACAGTACGGTGGGGGATGTGTGAACTGAACTGTACCACCCTCAAAAGGGCCTGACATTCGGAGCTGGGGGCCAGAAGGACATTAAGGTATTGTAATGTTGGGCGTGACTGGAGAGACCCAAATTATGAAATGAAAGGAACATGTCGGTAATAACTGGACTTTGTTCCCGAAGGATGAACTACCATAACTAATGCAGTACCTAACACCTTCACCTTACCTAGCTATACCTATTATACTTACCTTGTACCTTCACCTAACCTGGACTAACAACAAACTACATCATCACCTATTCGCCTTAACTTGGGGGGATGCCTCTCTTTCGTTAGGACTAGGTGGCACTTGATTCAAGATCTAGTGTTTATACACACAACCCACCCTACTTGCAAATAACAAGATGTGCCTACCTGGCTTTGTAGTTGTTTGAGGGGCTGTAGGTCCTTCTTTTCCTGAAGATCCTTTCCACACCGTTCCCTCCACACCGCTAGCTCTTGTCGGTACTGACACGATAGGGAAGTGTCAGAGGGGTCAGATGTTATTTATTCAGAGGGGGGGGGGGAAGGTCGAATGATGTTGGGGAGAAAGAGTTCTGATTCGGTGTCCGAGGGGGATATTTTTGAGTCAAATGATACTGGGGAGGTCGTCTGAGGTAAGTAGGTACATCAGACTGAAAAAAGAGATGAAAATGAGAAATATCGGGAGGAAGGAATTCGGGAAAGCCGGACGGACACACAGAGATTCTTTTTTCAAGAAAACACACTGTCACAAACCCCCACATGTCAGATCTGTCACATGTACTAACTAAAAGGAATTCTTCCCATACACATTTTGTAGTTTCTTGGTGGTAGGCATCTTCGCATCTTGTAGTTTCAATACTTTCGTTTCGCAAGTGGGGGTTCTTTGAGACCCAAATTGGGAGGCTGAGATGGTGATATTCATGTGGCTAGCAGAGAGATGACCACCAGCACTATTACAATGACTATTTAATCTGGCTATCTCTTTGTCGATAGATTAACCATCGATGAATATTCTGATCAATGATCATGAGTGGATATAGATCCATTTAGACTAGACGTACTCAACTTTTATATGTGTGATGTGAACTTCGCCACCAAAAGTAATCAGTTGATGCTTGTAATGCTTGTGTAATGTTATGAATTCCTCCTTACATGCTTATTTATGCCATATCATATCTTGCCATATCAAATCATATGTCTCTTGTTCTCTAATTATTCATATTTCTCTCATTCGACAGCCAACCGGGAATAAACTTTAAAAACGTTGCTGGGCGTGATATATGGTCAAATAACTCTCTTATGTAGTGCAGTAGTCTTTGTGGTAGATGAGTGATGATCTAATACAAGAAGCACCCTTTACAGCGCGACACGTAGTATAGTGCAGAGGGAGGGAGAGAAGAGAGAGAGAGAGAGAGAGAGAGAGAGAGAGAGAGAGAGAGAGAGAGAGAGAGAGAGAGA